>APFE030556611.1:0-13176 GCA_000404065.3 Pinus taeda | reverse complement strand
AGCAAAATCAGAATAGGGTCAAGAGAGCATTTGACAAGAAGATCAAAGAGGATACTTTTCAGATTCATGATAAAGTCCAAAAATGGGAAGCCAGAATTGAAGAGAAAGGTAAACATGGTAAGTTTGAAAATTTGTGGAAAGGGCCATATCAGATTTCTGCTTTCCATGGAAATAACACCTACATTCTGCAGGAAGTTGATGGAGCACCATATGCTGGAGGACCTATTAATGGCAGGTTCTTAAAGCATTACAATCAATGAAAATTCTGCCAAGTATCTCATGAACATTGTATATAACCGTTTTATGAATTTTTTCTGTTGAAAATAAATGACAAGCTGAACAGAAGTTAAGCCCGAGGAGAAGGCCCACAAAGCTAGAAAGGAATGCTTGTCAACTTCATGTGTGTTTTTTTTTAGGGAATGGATGAAGCACTGGATCTACAAGTTCTTAGTGTACTACAGGAGCACACTATCCCAAGTGGAGCCACTATTATCACTTAGAACTGTAAACATTTGTATATAACCCTTTGCCCAAAGTCCAATGCCTAAAATTGGTGTTAAATTGTTTTTTTTTAGTCTATGTTTCTTACTTAGGGTTGAAGCTTTAAAGATGTTTGATATAAAGCGTATTCTAATCCTATCGGTCATCCTCCACCATCATGCTTCCATAAGACATGTCTTGTCTAATCCATGTCACCGATCCTTTCCGCAATTTTGCAGCGCAATCTCTTATTGGTCCATTTCGCTGCATAATCATTGTTCAGCCATTTTGCAGCATCACCATCAAGCCATTTCGCAGCGCATTATGACAATTAAAAACTAAACGCGCTGCGAAATCGCAGATTCGTGCGTTTTGCAGCAAATATTTCTAAAAGGGTCAAGTCCGTTAATGAGTCACCATTCCCGTCCTCTCATGTCAGTTTTTCGTACCTCCCAAACGCTCATTAACCATCACTCCACTAATAAATTTGCAGACATGCGCATCACTATCAATCAAATAGTTTTACTGATGCATAGATCTTTGTGCATGATTGTGGAATGTACATACGTGACCAGCCCGTGGTGATATTTATGATGTGGTTTGCAAGTGAAGCTGTTCTTCAAGAGAGCCTGTTTCAAGCGAGGCTGAGCCAAAGAAAGAAAGGATCGAATTACTATTCCAGTTGAGTTTGTTGTTCACTGTCAGTGCGAAGGTTTCAAAGGCGAGATGGAGAAGAGAGGAGCCACCTGGTCTGGAAAATGCCAGAGAACTAGAGCCTGAAGGTTTAGACTTAGCACTTAAAGAGATGAGGGTGTTGAAGAAAGCCTTCCAGGATGTCGGCTATTGGATTTCTGCAAAGAAACTGCTAAGGGTGCCGATGTCAGGTAAACAAAGGGATTTTGCTTTTAAACTTCACCGCGGTTTGATTCTAAAAATAGCTATGTTAGAAGTAAGAGTGTCTCCAGAGGAAATGAGCTGCAGTAACTGAGATCCCGAGAGGGGGACAAGAATGGTTTAAGAACTTCAAGTTCGATATGAGTCCATGCAAAGAATTCCTGAAAGAGGCATATGTGAATGAGGACCTGACAAAGGCAGTGCCTAGAAACTATGTTAAGGAGCATTATGCCCTGCTTCTCACCTGTATTCAGAAGTACCTAACTTGTAAGGGAAGATATAATAAAGTCTATTCCTACCACTTCAAGTTGCTGTTGCATTTTACTGGTAAAGAATCCATAGATATTCCCTTCTACTTGTTTCGAAGTCTGAGCAAAATGTGTGACAAAGTGCAGTTAAGAAAAGATGACTTTGAAACATCCCTATTTCACCATGGTCTGGTCAAGTTATTAGTTTTGAATGGTCTTCAGAAGATAGGCAGGGATTGGGACTCTTTCATTTTCATGGCGGGTTTTCAAAGTAAAACAGGTCTGACTCCACGGCCCGTTAAAGAAAAAGAGCAGACAGTTGAAGAGTCAGTTGAAGAGCCCACGATTGCTGAGCTTCAGAAGGAGGTTAAGAATAGAAGGTAAAATCAGAGTTAAGAAAGTCAGTCAAGCCACTGGTTAGTAAAGAACAACCTCAGCCATCAGCAAAAGGAGAAACCCAGCATAAGAAGACTATACCTAAGCCAAAAGAATCTGAAAAAGTGTCAAGGGTGAGGACAAGGAGTCAAATGATCAAAGAAAAAGGCAAAGCAGTGGCTGTTGAGGAAAGCCCAGTATCAAAAGCCAGCTTGAATGATTTGCTGGAAGCTATTGAGTTTAATCAAGCTGAGCTAACACACATTGAACCAATGCACATTGACTTGACACAGTCAACACCGGAAAGCACTAAGAAATCTAAAGCTTCAAAAAGACTGAGGTTTGATGAACCAGGTGATGAGTTTATCTATAAACCAAGGAGACCCCTCACAAGAAAGCAAGCAAGGGAAACTGAGAAACTGCCCAAAACAGAGGAGGCAAAGGAAATAAGGAAAAAACCTCTTACAAGAAAGCAAGCAAGGGAAGCTGAGAAACTACCCAGAACAGAGGAGGCAGAGGAAATCAAGAAAAAAGGTTCAAATAAAAAAGTCATCATTTCCCAAGGAGGAAATATTATATCTACAAAGGACCAGTTGGAGGCAACTGAAAGTGAAATGGCTAAGATGAAGAGGGCCAAAGTTGAAATCAAAGCCATGGAAAAGGAGGTTGCAAATTTGAAGGCACAGCTAAATAAATTAGCTGCTAAATGAAATTGCTGATTCTAAGTAAGGTGTTGTTCTAAAGTTTTGTAAAATTTTGCTTAAGTTCATTATTTTGAAAGCATGTAAACCCGGCTATATATATGTCCAAGGTAAAAATGAATTTTGAAATCAGGTGGCAGAGCAGTTAAAATCACAGAGAGAATTGAAATTGTTTAAAACAGTTTCGCAGTTTCGCAGCGCGCTGCGAAACTGCTGTAGGTGTTGTTTTTAACACAGGCAAACAGTTTAATGAAAGAATCAAAAATTTGCAAAGAGAACACCTCAGTGACATGAAAGGGATCAAAGCAAGCTGCTACAGCCATTCAACATATGCCAGGTGTACCTTTAACAAAAGGTGAAATCTTTTAACCTAAGTTTAAGATTTTTGGTTATAAAGCCACTTTATTCTCGGTGATTACGGTTTTGAGGGAGCTGCATACGTGAAGTTTTGGTTGGAACACCTTTCCATCAAAGAAGAATCCATCATATCAGGAACGTGGTAATGCCCTGTATTCAGGGGTTATTAAAGATTTAAAGGACCTACTGCTGCATACTCGGTGATGCTAGGTGATGGAGGACCAGAACCGAAAGTTTAGGGATATTCTCAGCCAACATGGAGCGGATCAAAGTCTTCAGCATCCAAAGCAAACATGGAACATTAATTGCTCATCTCATGTCATCTCAGCCAAATGCAAAGGAAACCAGGTGTCAAAGCTGCAAGGAGGAATCTTTCTACAAAGGAGATAGAATTAGAGTTATAATTAGATTAGAACTCTTTAGAACTTCTGTTAATGGTTGTTGTATTATATAAGTTTGTTAAAAACAGATAAGGGTCATTAGTGACAGTCATCGAGCTCCCCTCATGCTAGAGGAGGAAGCTCCAAGTAGTTAGAGTTGTGTTGCTACATATAGCTGAATTATCTATGTAACAAGGGTTGGATATTTTGAGAAACAGAGTATTGCTTTGGCTTGTGTAAAAACTCAGTTTGGTAATATAATTTGCTGCTTATCTTCTCAGGATTCTTTTAGTGTTTCAAATGCTCAAGATATGTGGTTTTGTTTTATGTTCTATGTTTTTACAGTTGTATAAATACACAATCACTCAGAATTCACTTATGCTGCTCTGACTTCCTATGTGTATTTGTAAGCTGAGGTTCCTATGAGATGATGTTTTGAGTATTTAAACATTACATGCCTTGACTTCTATGCATGAGCAGTGTTATATTTTATTGAATATGATCAACTCCATAAGCCCAATGGAAGTCTTTGAAATGTCTGTCCAGCCAACCTGTTTATTAAATTTACTTTACTAGAGTTAGTCCTCTTATCAGCAAACAAAGTCAATAACTTTTTTGAGAGAGCCCTCTCAGGCTAGGGAGGCTAATCCTTAGTCTAAATATTGGTCTGAAACAGTTACACAGAGTCTATCTGATTAGCAGCCCCTTCAGAGTTTGATTTTGTGATAACAGCCCCCATCCATCGGTTAGAAGGAATTGTTGAACGAAATCTAATTTGAATACATGGGTCTTCACCAAGATGGAAGAACTACAACTTTTGTATAATATGATACACCATTGATGCCAAAAATGTTTTCGTATCAAACATCAGAGGAGTTGACGAAATCAATGCGTGATTTGTTTTCCCACTGCTTCACCTGAGGTTGGCCTATAATGGGGGAAATAACAAAGTTACTTCTTCAATTATAGAAAAAGAGTGTCAACGTTGACAAAAAAGAAGCAACAACCATCTGGAATAAAGAGGGTTCTAACAAATCCACATGAAGGTGATACATGTATTGAAATATGTGAGGTAGGTCAAAGGTATAACAAATGAGGTTGGCAATGTGTAAGGAAAACTGGGAACCACCTAAGGTTGGAGTGTAAGTGTTGGTGGCAACAGTAAAAAAAAACTTTTTGGTGGCAACAGTAAAAAAATATCTTAAGGATGAGAAGCCAAAATTTCAAAGGTTCATTAGTGGGCTGCCCTATCATGTAGAAATAAAATTGGTTTCTATGAACCTCAAACACTAGAAGATGCCATTAAAAATTTGAATAAATACAATGACCAATCAAAATGTAGGATAAAGTTCAAGGATGATTAGAAATAAAAGAGAAATATTAAAGATAAAATGAAATGACACAATAAAATACTAGAAAACAAGGAAAAGTGTGAACACATGCAATCCAAGTCAATCACAATAATAATTTAGCTTAGCTGATAAAGGCCATGCACACTAGCATGTGGGAGAGCAATGTGGGTTCAGGACCAAGGGGCTTTGAAATGTTGGAATTGTTGAGATAATGATGGTAAGAAAGATTTCCCACATTAGAAAAGTGCATAACCAATAATATATAATGCATAGGAGGCTCGTACTATGGGAGATATGTTGCAGAGCATGCCAAAAATATATGTAGATGTGGATAATAAACAGACAGACAACCAAACATCCATAAATCAAGAAGGAAGGAAAGATTCTCAATCATGTTATTTCTATTTTCATTGACCCTAGATCAAAATATAGTTATACCAATCCCCAACATTGTGGAAAAATGTCTGCTAGCCAAATAATTGCATGCATAATCATGGCTTGTTCAATTAGCTACAAGAACCAAAATAACGGTGAGACAATGGGTGAGATCATGCGCATTTGAACTTAATGGTATTCCAATAGTGAAAAAGCTAAATTTTACTCCTTTGGGTGCATATAACATGCTACTCGGCATGGATTGGTTGTATGCACATCAGACAAAACTTGACTGTTATGAGAAGGTCATTGAGTGCTTAGATGAAAATGGAGAAAAGATGGTGTTACAAGGGAAGAAAAATCCAATTTTAATGAGGCTAATTTTAGCCATGCAAGCAAAGAGAAGTAGCAAGAAACATTGCATTTTATTTGCTGTAAAAGTTTCCAAAAATGAAAAAACCAACTATGACATTGATAATGATGGGAGTAAGATGTTGAAGAGATATCTAGTTTTGTAGTAGTATAAATATGAGTTTTGAGCCGATATTCCAAGATTCATTGCTCATAAGGAGGTGGATTTCTCTATTGAGTTAATTCCTATAGAAACACCAACATCCAAGAAATCATACATGATGAGCGCTCATGAGTTGGTTGAATTAAAATTATAGCTTAAAGAGATTCTAGATAAGGAATATATAAGGCAAGTGTGTCTCCGTCAATATCGCTAATATTGTTTGTGAAGAGAAACAATGGCATAATCAGAGTATGAATTTATTACAGGAAATTAAATAAGGTGACCATTAAGAACTGATATTCATTTCCATGGACTGATTTATTTAACCAACTGAGAGGAGCAACATTTATATCTAAGATTGGTTTAAGTTTAGGCTATCATCAAGTGTGCATAAAGGAAGAAGATATCCATAAGACTACATTATGGAAAAGAGAAAGACATTATGAGTTTGTGGTGGTACCCTTTGGCCTTACTAATTCCCCTTCCACCTTCATTTGTTCAATGAATACTTTGCTACGCCCCGACTTAGATAAAAGATTTATTGTCTTTATTGATGACATTTTGGTATATTCAAGGAATCAAGATGAACATAAACAACACCTAGTGCTATAGCTACTAAGGGAAGCCAAGCTTTATAAAAATATGAGCAAGTCTGAGTTATTTCAATCATAATTACATTATTTGGGAAAGATCATCTCCAAGGAGGGGATATCAGCTGATCTAGAAATGATGAAGGCCATAATGAAGTGGCCAACACTAAAGAATGTGAATGAGATTAGTTCATTCATGCAGTTGGTAGGCTACTAAAAAATATTTATCAAAAAATTGTCCAAGATAGGTCACCCAATCACTTCCTTGCAGAGTAAAGGAAGAAAATTCAAGTGGACAACTAAATGTGCAACAAGCTTTGACTAGTTGAAACAATTGTTCACTAATGCACTATTGTTAAGAATCGAATATCCAGATAAATATTTTGTGGTTTGTATAAATTCTTGCAAGGAGGGGCTTGGTGCAGTATTTATGTAGGAAGGACATGTAGTTTGCTATGAGTTGCGAAATTTAAATGAACATGAGGCAAACTATGTAACTCAAGATTTGGAGTTAGTTTCTATTATTAATGCACTGAAAATGTGGAGGCATTACCTTTTTGGTAGGATATTTATGCTCATGAAACATCATGGGAACTAAAATAATTTTTTAATCAACCTAAGTTGAATGCAAGACAAGCTATATGGTTTTCCATACTTGGAGAGTTCAACTTTTAAATTAAGTACATCAAAGGAAAATAAAATAGTGTTTTCGATGCACTTAGTAGAAGAATTCATTTAAATCGTGTGGAATCCATAAGCTATTATGGAATGGATGTAGACGAGAGGATCCAAAATGTAGGGTAGCATGATGCTAAATATAAATAGATAAAGGAAAAGCTACAACAAGATGGTCAAGGTGAGGAATATCATCCCACAAATCATGGTTTAGTTAGATTCAAGAATATAATCTATGTACCAAAGAATCTTGATTTGAAGACGCTCATAATGAGAGAGTGTTGGGAAGGGACCAACTTGGTACACGTTTTTGATAAAAGACCACGTGAAAGAAGGAGAATATCATGTGGAGCTAGTGAAGATATATTCATCGCGTGGAATTTTAGGGCTTTTTGGATGGGATAAAGCCCTTATTTTGTAACAAGTACTGGGTAGTGTTTAGTCAATTTAGTGTGTCCTAAATTTCTACATTAATTATCAATCCGGGATTCGTAAACTGATGAAGTGTGGCGCACTATATGTGCAAGACAACCTCTTTCTTACTTTTTACCAATTTTATCTTGTTTTTGGGGGTTTTCTCTTGGTTTGTCTCCTAATGCAAATGATAATCCTATTCCTAAGTTTTAAGAATACGTTAGAAGGCAAGTTTGGGATCTTAAGGCAATTATGTCCTCTATAATGATTTCCAGAACTTAACACTTCAGAAGGTCTTAAAACATACTAGTGATGAAATTAATACGTGAACAAGAATGAAAATGTGTTGCTATTCAAGTCAAACAAATAATGAATTGATGTTCATGAAATCATTATCTCTACTACTTATCTAAATACAAAAAGAAAAATGAGTTAAGCTACTGCACTCAACAAATCAAAAACTACAAACTAATAAAAGTAAAATCAATTCACTTCATTCATAGTCCGATAGCTCACCAAGTAGTTTAAGCTATGGCTTTAGGAGATAATGTCAATGATATGAGCAAGTTGATATCTAATTGTAGAAAAGTAAAACTAAAATCAAATCACATCATTCATAGTCCGATAACTCGTCAAGTACTCTAAGCTATGGCTTTAGGACATAACGTCAATGATATGAGCAGTTTGATATCTAATTGTAGAAAAGTAAAACTAAAATCAAATCACATCATTCATAGTCTGATAGCTCACCAAGTAGTCTAAGCTATGGCTTTAGGAGATAACGTCAATGATATGAACAATTTGATATCTAAACTAACTAACAAAGCAAGTGAATAAGACTGAAATCAAAGCATAACTGGAATTAAAAAAAAAAAAAACTAATAAAAGCAAAGTCAGCAGAGAGGCTAATCTCATGTCACTAGTTATTGCAAAAATTGTATGAAAATGCCTGGGCCTACTCTATCCTGAAACACACACACTGATCAATGTTAGCAACAATATACAAAGCTTGAAAAATCATGTACAGGAATGAAATGTTAATACCATAACAAATGAAATAGACACAGGTGGATAACTATGAAGTATGTGCAATGGAAATAAGGAAATAATACATAAAAACTTTACGGCAATAAGGAAAACAAAACTTCAGTGTGTAGGGGCCCTTTGCACGGCCTTGGTTAACAAGCTATCAGTCTAGAATTATGCTCACGCAATCATATAAAACAAAGTCTGATTATATTGCAAAACAGAGGAAGAATCCTCTCGTTACAGCAACAAGACCAGTCCACGGCACAGTACAAAGACTAATAGCAAAACGACAGCAAAAACTAACTAGTTATATGCGTATGCAAACACATTATTTATAAGGGAAATTTCATAATAGTTTTCCTATGAAACATCTTCAACTGAGGACACGTAAAAGGACAACGTCCATAAGCTTAGCATAATGGTTGTCAAGATTATTCAATCTATCAAAAGTGGTTGTTGGATTCACATTGTGGGGTAGTCTACAGCTATCAAGATGAACCCCATGGCTTCTAGGAATGGTCTAGATCCTTCACGTGTTTGAAAATAGAGTCTTGTTGCCATAAGACTCCTTCGTTTGACCACCGTTTGACCACCATTGACCACAGCTTTCCTTAATGAATCTGGTTGAACCAATAGGACCCGATCCATGTCTAGGTCATTTCTAACTTGCCCACATGCCTTGTTTTGCTTGATGACACCTGCAACCTAGAGTTTAATAAAAACAACTGCAGAAAGTTGAATCAACTGCGAAAAGTGGCTGCATTCCACAGCTAGTGAGTAAAATCTAAGTCAAACAGTAAACACAAAAACATAGTTAGAAAACCACTTAAATGCTCTTTTGGAATCAATATGCAATGATGTTTGATAGCTTATGAGGTACTAGTGAGGGGAAGAAGTCTAGGAAAGTGTGTAGGCGAGATGTAGTTTCAGGGCTCAACATACCCCCACTGTGAAGGTGTTGCATGTCCCCATGAAACCAAAACTTTTACCATCCTCCCTTCAGTTCATGTGTTCTGCGACCTCTGCTAACACATCTGGTCTTCTTCTCTTCTTTCTTGGCACCACTGTCATCCTAGGCTTTCTCATGAGACACCTGAATTTGAGGTTGACAAGAGCTCTGCTCAACCTCCTGCTCTTTTTCTTCAATTTCCTATTCTTCTTCTGCCACAGCCCAAGATGCAACATAGTGTTGTCGTGAATAATTTTATCCAACCTGCTTTGTTCCTTCAATGTTTCATTTTCTCTTTTGATGTGTCTATTTAAGACCTCCAGTTCGAAAACTTCCGGTTTTAGTGATTGGATTAGAGCTTCATGTGCTGCATTAGGCTGGATAGATGAAGTGCCTAGATCTGTGGCAGTCTTCTCCAATGACTCGATATAATCATACATTTCTTGTTGGTTTGGATCTATCTCGAGTGTATTCTTTCTTGGGGTATCCCCAAAATCTGGCTAAGAAGGACTGTTCTCAAAATCTGGCTAAGAAATAGGAGTTGGGAGTGGGCTACGACCAGGAGGGATTGTTGTACGTTGTTCCGGTGTTTCCCCTCCTAAATCAATGAAGTGGGGCCCTTTAGTTTGTATTGTCCTCAATTTCCCTTTAAGTCTGGAGCTCCTCCTTAAATTTTGTGAGCTAGTATCTTCTTTCTCCACACTCCTGTTTTTCTTTCCCTTTCCTCTTTGTTGTCGCTGATTGTTCCTGAAGATAAACTAGTCTTTCAGAAATTATTTGGTGGTCCTCTTCTGAGGAAGGTTCTGGGGTTTGATAGACAGCTTCAATGTTTCTTTTCCCCTTTAATTTTCTATGCTTCCTATACTTAGTTCTTTCCTTCCTACTTTTAGACAGCCTCTCTTCTTGATTAATTTCTTTAACTATGTTAGTAGGAGTGTCCTGAATTCTCACACTTGTTTCCTTTCTCCTACTTTTCCTTACTAAGCTACTCTCGGGTGTTTTAGGTGGATCTTGAAAGAAGTTTCTAACCAAAAATTGTTCCCAAGTGTCCTTCTTTTCCTTCAACTATTTTTCAATCAAAATTTTCACAAGCTCGTGATGGTACAGATGGGGTTTCATGCCCTCCAGATTCTTTTGGATGGTTATGGACATATTTTTCAAACTATTCAATAAAAAGTAAGGCAAATTAATGGTTTGATTTCTAGAAAATTCATCAGCAACTGGGTGTGGTACATATACATCGACCCAAATCGTCCTTCACATGTAATAAACTTTTGGATTATCAATAATAGACTGGCCCACTTTTCTTCTAAAGTAGAGATAGGGATTCCACGTTTGAAAATGGTTATATCCATACCTGGATTGCGTAGGATAACCCTCCAGGCCCTCTCGTCAAAGCTTTTGTTTTTGAACCACTATTTCCCCTCCTGTGGGAGTTCCATTGTAGCTACTATAGATGCCTCTGTGATAGAAAATTTAAGGTCTCCAACCTCAACTTCCACGCAATTAAAAGACCTCACAAAAATATTCGTAACTTCTTTATTGTAACCTTTGAATTTTTAGATGAACTGTAGCCACCATGCCTTCCTTAGTATGCTTTTCAATTCCGGATACCCCTCCATGAATTTGGGCCCTTCTGGCTCTACTCTTAACAAAAGACCCATTCCTTTCCCCTACCTTAAAATACGTCTGCGTGAGTAATGGATGAACGGAGTTGAAATGGCTGTGTTAGCGGGTAATGGAAAAGGTTTATGGAGAAAAACCAGTGGTTGTAAACAAAAGAACAGAGAATAGGTAATGAGAATGAGTTCTTGGGGATGTAAACAAGACAGAAATGACAAACGGAATAGTATGGGAATAGAGTGAACTCGGCTTTTGAGATAGAAGGCTGCAGAATAGGCGTGAGTATGTTTTCAAAATGGTTGCGGATTTGTGCGGTGGGGAAGAGCCGTGATCAAATAGATTACGTCCTCATAATTACCCGGTTCAACAAGTGGAATGCCAATGTACCAATAAACACGAGTTAAATTCAGAGGCTGATCATAAGGCCATTTAAAAATTAATGTAAGGTTTGTGGAGGAATCATGTAAAGCTCGTGGAGCGGTTATGGAAGCTATCAATGCTATCTGTTACATATAATGGAGTCGTGGTTTCATAACTATATAGAATGTGCTTTAAAATGCTATTTGAAATGAATCTTACTCATACCTTGGAATTTTTGCCACTTCCGTCCATTAACCTTTGATTTGCTACTTCCTGTTGGTGCTTTAGGTGCTTTATATATTCAACATATTTTCCTTTTTCATACCTACATTTGGTTCCCATTATTTTTTGGGCTAACATCTGACTGTCAGTGCTGAATAACAAAGTGTTAGCTGCGAAATCAACAACTAGATGTGGAATCAGTTTGTAGCTGCGGAAACTGAATTCAGCTGTGAAAATTGACACAGTGGACATATGACTGAATGGATATGGATGAATGATGACTGAGTGAATGAAAAATGGTCATGAAAGGACTTTTATTGGCGGAATATGATGATACAATGAAATGAGATGAAGTGAAGTGAAGTAAAATGAAGTGAAGTAAAGTGAGATGAAGTGAAGTGACATGAGACTTATGAAACGAGAGAGACTTTTTTTTTTTTTGGAAAATCTAGTGCGTTAGAAGGCTCAGATTTTTGCCCTGTATTTTCTGTATAAGACTGCCAATCAGTGATTGGTTTTCAGGCTTATACAAAGTTTTTTTTTTTTTTTTTTAACAAAAAAAGAACAAGGACTAGGCTAGTGGAGAAGAATAATTCTTCTTCACCAGCCTTATTACAGAATTATCCTGAAAGATTTTGACAAATTCCTCCTTTGAGAGTGGCTTATGATAAATGTTTAATCTGTGACCATTCACAATAAGAGGAGTTTGATATTCATCAATGGTTTTGATTTTTACCGCTCCATTGCTAAAGACTTTGTCAATATCATATGGCCCAAGCCAATGAGTTTGAAATTTACCTTTGAAATATTTGAACTTGGAATCAAATAGCAATGCCCAATCTCCTTCTTAAAACTTTTTCTCTTTGATGTATTTGTCATGCCACTTAGCTCTTTGATATTGAACTAGATCAGTTCTTAGGATTGCCTCTTGTCTGATCTCATCTAGTTCATTACACTGCTCCATTCTATGTTTTTGGGCTTCTGATAGATCCAATCCCAACTGAACTGCCATCTTGAAAGTTTTAACTTGGAACTCAATGGGGAGCAGGACAACTTTCCCATAAACAAGTTCATAGGGAGAATATCCTGTTGTATTCCTCCATGTAGTTTTGTAGGCCCATAAGGCTTCAGGAAGCCTTTCTGCCCAATCTCTTCTGTGTAGATGAACAATCTTGGTAATGATGCCTTCAGGAACTTTGTTTGTAGACTCCACTTGACCATTTGCTTGCGGATGGTAAGGAGTAGATTTTCTGTTCTTGACTTTGTATTCTTCCATCAGCTTCTTGTTATAGACATTTTTGGGCACTTCAACCCCAATCATAAATGTCCATAAACTGAGGGCTCCTAAGTCCCTAAAAGTGTTGTTTCACTACCTAAAGGAACAAGGTCAGTGATCCAGGTGGATATTGGTGGCCACCTGCCAAGTCTACCTGGACCCCCACCATTGTCTTTCTCAGCATTTTCAGTTTCCTTAATTGTAGCACAACTTACTATTTTTAGCAGTTTTTCGGGTCCTGAACTTCCGGAGCCGTTTTGAGGCCCTAAACGACGTTTTTTGGAAATCCAGGGGCAACACGGGTCCATGGAACATGGACCGGTGTTGCCATTCCAACAATGATAGTGCTCGAATAGATCTTT
>APFE030556608.1:173411-185579 GCA_000404065.3 Pinus taeda | reverse complement strand
TGGAGGTCCATTCAATCCATTTTTGAGCAGGTAGAGCTGATAGAAATAGCTCACACAGAGATTCAGAGAGCCAGGACAGCCCTGGGAATAATGCCTGTGCAGGCAAACAAGATGATTCACTTCCTTAATAACCGCACTAGGGAGGAACTGGCTGCTTTACAAATAGCCAGCAGGACGGAGGCAATCCTCACTGCCAAAAGGTACTAACTTTGAGGAATTTCACCCAGACACTAGAGAGGAAGTGCTAGGAAATGAGGGAAGAAATAGATGAGTTCAGAGCCAAAATGACTATTTTGCAGGACAAAGGACTTCCAAGCCTAGTGACTGGTACAGGACAGCTGCTGCCATATAAGCATTATATGACAAGGGTAAATAGCTATGTAGAAAACCAGATCACAGCTTCCAGCAGCTCCACAGAAGAAACATGGCCTCCATCTGGGAAGACCCTCTATGACAAGCTGGAGAATCTATTCTTCATAGAACATGAGATTAATCATCTATTTGAGGTGCCTCCCAATTTTTATATACTTACAGAGGCAGATGAGACAGTGGTAAAGATGAGAAGACATCAGTTACCCCCGGCTGATTGGTGGCAAGCAATGTTGGAAATTTTGCCGAGATGAATCCACTTTGCTTGTTTACCTTTTTGAAACAGGTCAGCAGCACAGGTCAGCAGCACAGGTCAGCAGAACAGGCCAGCACACAGGTACATCAAGCAGCATACAGGTGAATCAGCAATCCACTCAAATATCACGCCAAAATGAACGCAGCATTTAAAGCACTGCTACCACCTAATTTTTTACAGCCAAAAGTCAAATCTGCCTGACAAAGGAATGTCGGCTATCTCAGCCTTTAAGGTTACATTTAAGTATCATTTACTTTTTGTAAGAGAGTTGGTGGTGCAATTTATTGCACCATAACTCTCCACCAAGATATTTTCATACCCTATTTTGTATATATGTCCCCTCAGATAATGCATTGAGGGTCGGTTGTCATAGGATTCTTTCTGAAGAGCTCTGATGTATATTGAAGACTTTTGATAATAAAATTGCTGATGGAGATTGCTGGTTTCAATACTGTCTGAAGATGGATATGTAGAAGCTCTGTGTTGTTGCAGAATTCCTGTGTCATTTGCTGAATCAATAAGTCTCTTCTAACTGTGTATGTGTTTCTTGTTATTTCCACTATTTCATGTGTTGATAATCTTAGTAAATGGAGAAAAAGAATAGCCTAGGATTTGGTCCGAACACCCTATGCTCAATCTCTGTTTTCTAAATATGTTTTCTCCTGGATTAGCCATAGATATGAATTCTGAACTGCTCATATTTCAACTTATCCTAACATGATGAATACTGTTTAAGAATTCTTAATTGCTCTTAAGCATTACTTTCATGTTTCCTCTATTAGCATAGTGAAAGATTCTTGATTGCCTTTCGCTTACTAATTTTCCCACCATTTCACCAACAAATCCGATATATTGTTTTCACACATGCCTAACTTGCTCTGCAACAACATTTTGTCTCCACATATCAATTCCCTAAAGCACAAATATCTCAACTCCATTGCCCAATGGAACAAACTTTCCAGTAAATCAGTATTTCAGTTCTAAAGGAATCATCAACCCACCAAAAATCAAACAAAACAGTGCATCATAACTAGTCTAAAACACTTAGCAAACAAAGCTAAACTATAAAGAGAGAGCCCTCTCTGGTTACAGGTAGACTAGGACCTGCAACTAAAAGATTGGTTAGTGGTTACCTCGGCCGTATCCCTGAAGGAGCCAAGGGACAACCTGAGTGATAACAGTATGCATGATGATTATGGTCATTACATCTGAGGTCTTGATGTTATATTCATCGTGATAATATGGATTGGCATGTGAAAATGTCTATGGTTATGGTATTCAAGTATGAGTCAATAGACTTGTGATATTGTGTCATACTAATTTGGACCGACTTGTGCATATGTGATAACCTCCCTTAAGCTACATTGAGGTATGAGTTTGATTATGTCGTCTATTTGGTTTATCTAACATGGTATGTTTACAGGTTGTTTGAATGTTTTATTAATTTCATGCTAAAAGTATGTGTCTATAAGATTGCAGGAAGGAATGATCGTGTTTTAAGATGGTTTTACTAACAAAATATGCATTGAGACAACTGATATGTACTTGAGTGTAAGTGGGTGCTAATTGTAGTATTATGATTTGTGATTGTGATTTTACTATGACATGGTTGTTAATATTAGTAAAGTTTAATTCCAAATTTATAGATATGATGTCTTGATCTTTGGAACATGTGGCTGACATGTGTGAATAGTTGTAGGGAAACATGCATGGTATTACCGTGACAAAGTAACAATTTTCTTTTTTTTTTTTAAATTTAATTTTAATTTAATTTTATTTTTATATAACTAACAACTGGGTGATGTGATAACATATAATAAGATTAATTTTCAACAAGAAAAAAGGTAAAACAAAGGAATTGGGTGAGAATTCCTTTGGTTATGTTTGGAGACAAAAATTCCAAATGAATGAGTGCCTTGCATGAATATAGGAAGTCTTCTTAACCTTGACTTTGTTTGACATTATGGGGATATGTGTTACATTTTTGAACATGTATTTGACAGGTATGAAAACTGGTTTCTAGTTATAGATGGATTTTGTTGGCATTATGATGCATGCGTTTTCTTTGATGGAAACTCACTTGTAACAGAACAAGTATATGGTAACTAGATGAATCTACATGTCATATCAAAGGTAACAGAATGATGGAACAAAATAATGGGTCAAAGGTTTATAGATCAGAATTAGAAGCTTGATACAAAAAATTGTTGATTAGGTGTTGTCCTTGATGGCAACCTACCTGATGAGTTTTCCTTGATGACAACCTATTTGATGAATGGATTACTTGATAAAGGTACAAACAGGATGTGATAGAATGCATGGTAGTTTTGTTTACAAATGTCACAAAATATAGGGCATTTCAGAGGAATCAGTTCAAAAATGATAAAGTGATGGAAACTCACATTGTAACAGGTCAATTCAGAGGTAACAGAGTAATGGCATAGAAGAATAGTATGATGGGACAAAGGATTACAGATCAAAATAAAAAAATTGAGGAAAGAGAATGTTTTAAGTTGTATACATTGTTTAACCTAGTCCAAGTCACGTATACATGCAGGTACACAGAATAAAAGGCATGTATACGTATGCACACAGTTTCACAAAAGGAAAAGCACATGTGTGCTGGACGGATAAATCGTTCTTGCGGAAAAGACCGATCTCCCTAGTATCAAATGATATATAGCAACAAAGAGCACAAGAAAATCTACTTTTCTCTAAACATGTTTCAATTCATTAACGAATACTAAGAGGTGTAACAAACCCTACCTCGGTCCAATGCTTGTTTGAGGCAGTTTTACTCCAACAACTCCAAGCAGTTCCCGTTTAATAACCTGCATACACAAACAAGCACACATCAAAGCATACCTGCGTATAACAAAACATGTTCATTATGAAGATCAAGGAGCTCATAAAATAAACCATTAGAAACAATTCATTGAGAAAAGCAAACTTGATTGTATTAATTTTATGAATAAAAGAACCTTACAACCTTTGCCTTGATGTTGCACAAGTTCTTTCCAAGGTCCAGCAGGAGTCTCCTCTACTTTGACAAGCCTCACTCACTTCCCAAATGACATGAAAGGTATGTGATCTCTCCTCTCACAAACTCAAAAAGGAAGCCTAGTTTCCAGCAGCATTTACCCTCAAGAATCTTCAGCTTTCAACCTCCCCCTACAAACCAGCCCAAATGCCTGAATTTTATAGTGGCAAAATGGATGAAGTTGCAGGTCCACCATTGAAGGGATAAGTTCCTCCTTCAATGGGATAAGCATCTCATATCATGGAGTTAGCTCCCTTAGTTATGGAATGGATGAACCAAGGTGGAGTGGACTTGCCAGCGTAATATTCCTTCTAGAAGTGTCCAAAAGTGACCCAAGGTGAGTTTTTAAGAGTGAAATCATGCCTTTTTAGCTTTTACAGGGGTTTGCACCCATCACTTAACAGACAGAGTGGTCAGGTTCGCAGGAGACATGACCATTGGGTGCGGTACCACAGGCAATGCTAGGAGAAAGTGCGAAACCAGGATTTGAGATATTTTTAAGGTCTTTCTCCCATTTTCAAGGCTTGACATGAAGAGTTGAGGCTTAAAACTTGCAAAGGAGGTATGTATGAGTGTTGATGGACTCACACAAACTATAGAAAGTCATGGTGACAATTTTTTTGTGTAACAATGTGGGATGGAAAACTAAGGTTAAAGAATACTAGGGGTTCCTACCATGGTATTGGCCCATAGTAATGAGCGTGACAAAGAATATTGATCCCATCAAATAATACCATTGACATAACTATGGTTTTGACTTGAGGTATTGAAAAAGACTAAAAAATATATACAAAGGTGAAGATAAAAGTGTGTGGGAGTGAAAATGATGCAAATATTATGAAGAGTTAGATCAAAAGAAAATATGCATGTTATGGGTTATTGATGCTTTGCTTAATCTGAACTAAGTATTCAGCTGAGTGTTTGATGATGCATGAGATCTAATAGATCTGAAATAATTATGAACTAATGATGGATCAGGATCATGAGACTTGAAATGACTTATCATTGTATGATTTGATAATGGATAGGCTAGATCTGAGTGCTAACACATGTTTTATCCTTTAAATACTATGATATGGGTATATTTTATGTCTTGAAAAGTTGCGAAGTTATAAGTCATTATTTGCATATCTATAACCATGTTCACCTCGGTGAAGGCGCATATACATGTGAATTCATCACTTCCAAGTAGCGTATGCAGAGGAAGGGCTTGTTGTTCAGAAATGACTGATCTATCTGATTAGTGTTGCGGTTTACTTTTGTTTGTCAATGATGTCTTCATAGATCTGAAGTTAAACTAATTGTATAAGGGGATTGAGTTTGTATGACTGATTGATTGAGTAAGAAGGGTGATATTTGCTGTTATATGTTTAGAATTCTGTAATATGACAATAGATCTTCCATTTGTCATTGGTTGGTATAGTTTTTGGTTCAGAATATGTATGATCCAATATATTTAGAGATATATGCAGGTTGAGTTATAGAAAGTGGCGTATACACACAAATTTTCCTCATTGAAGTAGCATATACATTCTCACATATGATTTTTGAGGTTGCAATTAGTTTTGGTTGTTGATACAGTATTCTGGGTTCAATTTTGTGCACTGGTTACAATGATCAGATTGTTCGAGTTGATTGGATGAATTTTGATTAAGTGTCGGTTGATTGGGTTTTGAGTGAATGGTTGATTTAGTTGTATCAGAAATTGATGATTGGGTGATTCAGTTGTGTCAGAGGTTTCAGTGATTGTTTGATTCAATTGTGTCAGAAGTTTCAATGATTTATTGATTCAGAAATAGATGACTTGGTTTCAATTATGTCAGATATTGATGATTGGGTTTTAGTGATTAATTGATTCAGATGTGTCACAGATAAATGACAATGTTATAGTGATGAGTTACAATTTTGAGTTTTGATAATGATATTAAGTGTTGATAATGGGTCTAGTATGAAAATTTGATGAAACGTGGCCTACAAGTTGTGATGTGTTGAAGCAGGTGGATCCAGTCTGATAATTTGATGAAACGTGGTCCATGGAGGATGCTGAGGGTTGGAGCCTTTAGTGAGGAAGTCGAAGCTTCCTGCCAGTGGTAGCTAGTGATCATATCACGGGGTTGGATCTCCCTTCCACTAGCAACTGGAGAACAAGTGAAGGGTGTAGCCTTCTGCAGGTTGGAGCGTACATACTGGTACAAGTTTACACTAGTACAAGAGCTAGGGGGTTGTAGCTCTTTTCCAATAGCAGCTGGAGAATGAGTGAAGGTAGTAGCCTTCTGTAGGTCGGTGCCTACATATTATAATCATATCAACCAGTACAAGAGCTAGGGGGTTTGAGCTCGCTTCCAGTAGCGGCTAAAAAATGAGTGAAGGTTGTATCCTTCTACAGGTGGGTGCTTGCGTATTGGTATGAGTTTGCGCCAATACAATATTGTAAACAACTTTTTATTTATATTAAAAATAAGGCAGGGACGACAACAACAGGTGGTTTTCTCCTACATTGGGTTTCCACCTTAAATCATGGTGTTCATGTGTGTTTCTTATGTGTGATGGTTTATTTTGTTATTACAACACATGGTTACTATTTATCTAATGTTTAATAAAGTACTGATGCACTGGCTGAAGAGAAACATATGATGAATTAACTGAATCATAATTTCACTGGATATACGCTAATTTTCTTAATAACAGTCACGTTCACGCATAGGTTCCTTTCAATAAAGTCGTGTATAGAAATCTGAATATGAAATGTAAAAATCTATTGATTTGAAAATACTAATTCACCCCCCACACCACTCCCCTTCCCCCCCAACAAGTATTTTTCCCAACAATTGGTATCAGAGCAGGTCCTTTAGCAGAAGCTTGATCGCTTGAAGATATCCATTGTAACAATGGGAAAGAAGTAAAAGAATAAATCACCTCAAAATAATAAGACATCTCAAAGGAACAATGATAAAAAGAGAAACAAATGGCTATTAGGTGGAAACAATTATTCAAATTCAAAATCACCTCAGATTGAAGATGAACAAGCAAAATAATTATTAGGTACTAATTCTTGGTCCTCTGGTGATACATTTCTCTATTCATGCAATATTGAATATAATGAATGTGACAGTGAAACAACCGAATTTGCTCTTATCGGTGAAAGTGAAAGAAATCTAATAGAGACAGAAGTTAAAAGGCTCACAGATAAAATTAGAGATCAACAAGATCTATTTGATAAAAGGGAATGTACCTACAAAGAAGAAGTTTCCAGGTTAAAAACTCAATTGGAGGAAGGAAACAAAATAAGGATGTAGTACAAGGAAAAGAAAAATCAATGTCAAAGGTTGCAGGATGAAGTGACATCATTAAGAAATCAAGTGAATGAAAATGACACAACAACCAAGGAACTTATAGAAAAACCAGTTACTGTAAAGGTCTTGAAGCTGAGATCATCTCTCTAAAAGAAGACCTTGAAAATTCAAATAAGCATAATGAAAAACTACTTCAAGCATTTGAAGAACAAGAAAATGAGGTTCTCAAATTAATCCAACAAGTGGAAGAAGGAAGAAAAGTTGAAGAAATCATGAAAAAGTAGTATCTGGAAAAGGAAGACCAATATCAGGTTGAGGTAAATATCCTAAAAGGTAAATTAGAAGAAAAGGATAAACTCTTACGATTTCAAGATAGTACTAAGATTTTGGATAATATTATTAGTAGTCAAAGGTCTCTTACCATCAAATTTGGTGTTGGTTTTCATGAAACTGCTAAAGGTGAATCTAGCTCACAAACTGAGGCAAGGAATTCTAATGCAAAATCTGAAATTATCAAGGAGATAAGAGGTCAAACCCATCAACAACCAAGGAAAGAAAGTATTCAAAGAAAATAATTTACTCCTAACTATAATCGACTCTTTCCTCTAATGAATAATGTTGAATGTTCTATCTGTAATAATTCTGGACATGTTGCAGCTAGGTGCAGAAGTAGAATGTTTTAAGCTAATACCTGTCTCACAAAAAGATCATCAACTTCCAAGTAGTTAAAGGGATTTTTTTATTCTTGCAATATGTTTGGTCGCAAAGCCATTGATTGCTATAGAAGGAATATGAAACATATAAGATGTTATGCTTGTAACAAGTTTGGACATATAGGAAAAGAATGTAGGAACACGTCTATGGATCATCATAGACAATATGGTAAGAAATCAAATAAGCACAATTATATCAGAAAATCTAAAAAAGATGAATCCACCAAGAATCAAGAAAAGGAAGATCAGATAAGGTGTGATCTTTCTCTCTACTCATTCAAAGACAAACATCATAGTGGATGTGCTCATCACATGACTAGAGACAAGAGAAAAATGGAGTCTCTGATGAAGAACCATCATGGTAATGATATTCTTGGAACTGATGTTTCAACAAAAGTTCCAGGACCAGGTACAATCAGAACAGACTTAGGAGGAACTGGAAGTATGAAATTTCAGTGTTCCAATTTTCATACGTAGATATTATGAAGACAAGTTGCACATATACATGAGTTCGAAACTTCATAGTCGCGTATATGTTGGTTTGATTAAGAAATAGTCGAACGAACTCAGAAAAGGGTCTCATATGGTTCAGTCAATGATCAATTGTCTAATTTTTCTTGATGGTTGATGATTATAGTCTGTGGATATTATTTAGAAGTGCTTTTGACCCTTATAAGTTGTTGATGACTTGATGTATAACTGGTTGATGATGATGCCTTGATGATTCTTACTAATATATGCAATAATTAGATCTGATAGTGAACAATTGGCACAGGTTTAGGGGGATAATATGTTATGCTTCCAATAATGCATTGTTGGCATTATGTTTAGAAGTCTTTAGTACATAATGATTCTTATCAATGGTGAGGATGCTTATGTTGTTGAAGTGTTTAAATGATGCATCATGCTATGCTGCGGTCATGAATTTCCTATGATGAAATCACATATGATACTTTTCTTGAGCCACTTGGTTGTTTTGATGCTTTTGATCATATTTATGGATGACCCTTTTGATGATGCATATAGTTATGTTTCTTACATGGTGATCTTCATAATTTCAAGGAGAAGACCAAATCTTGAGTACACATCTTCATTATTTGATGATGTTAAGTGTCACTCATTTATGTTATGTTGTTGCCATCATGCTTTCAAATATGCATAAATTTCATATGGTGCAGTTATGGATGAGGATTCCTATACTTCTTGGCTCTCACATGGTTGAGGATTGTTGCACTTGATGGTATCAAGAAAGTTTGACAAATGACTGAGAGCTCATGGTTTTCTTTTCACATTGATGAGAAGCTAGATACATATTATGCTGGATACATGGATGATTAATTAATTTGCATATTGGTAAATATTGTTGGTTGGCCAAGAGAATGGTGTTATTGCAGGTTTCATGAAGACTTAGCTATTTGAAGACATGGCTATTTGGAGACATGGCTTAATTAGTCACATAATGATAATTGCTTCTTACTTTATGATGATAGGTTTGATACTCACATATGTTGATTATCATGGTTGATTCTTATCAGATGTGGGATGTTAGAAAACTACTTAATGATGATACATGGTTGATATATTGAGGGTTATTGTGGAAAGATCATTTAGTTCTTGCCACAATGATGATTTTATGGTCATGGATGATGATTATGGTGTTTTCACATACATATGATATGATGTGAATGGTTTTTGTATCACTACTTGGAGATATGGTATATGCTTAGTTGATAAATGGAAGGCTATAGATAAAGGCTTTTTCTAACAAAGAGAAAGAAAGTTGGTCTTGATAAGGTCAAGAGGACGAGTTGATATCTATATGTGGCATACTGTTAGTCACAAGTTGATGATATTAAAGTTACATTGTCTTATCTTGCGAATTGATAATGGACTCTTGATGCTTTTGACATATGTTTATGGTGCAGATCATATATGGTGTATGATAGTTTCTAATAACTATCATGATCTTGTTTAGGTCTTTGGTCTTTGTTATAAATTTCATGTATATCATTTGATGTAAAGGTCATGAAAATACCTATGATGTAATAATTGTCATATTCAGTCATGTATGGACTTTTGGGATCATGTCAAATATGTAATCCCATTTGGTTGAGTGGTTGAGTCAAATATGTATCCCCACTTGGTTGGGTGATTGATGTATGTATGAGTCATTAGGAAGGTCATACTCACATAGTTGAGTTATAGAGTCATGTTATTATTTTGAAAAATATTTCTGCAGACAATGCATGTGCTTAGGGGGAGCATAGACAACATAGTGCATCTCAACACGCACTACAGGGGATAATATCTTGATCCACCCTTTTCCCTTGATGTCAAAGGGGGAGAGTATCTTGGTGTTTTTTGATATATCTCATAGGTTCTACAGCTTGAAGTGATAAACACCAATATGGTTTCCATTAAGTCCAAAGGGGGAGATTGTTGGCATTATGATGCATATGCTGTCATTGATGGAAACTCACTTTTAACAGAACAAGTATATGGTAGCTAGATGAATCTACAGGTTAGATCAAAGGTAATAGAATGATGGAACAAAATAATGGGTCAAAGGTCTACAGATCATAATTAGAAGCTTGATACGAAAAATTGTTGATTAGGTGTTCTCCTTGATGGAAACCTTCCTGATGAGTTCTCCTTGATGACAACCTATTTGATGAATGGACTACTTGATAAAGGTATAAAAAGGATGTGATAGAATGGATGGAAGTTGTGTTTACAGATGTGACAAAATGCAGGGCAGTTCAGAGGAATCAGTTCAGAAATGATAAAGTGATGGAATCTCACATTGTAACAGGTCAATTCAGTGAGGAAGTCGAAGCTTCCCACTAGTAGTAGTTGGTGATCAGATTAGGGGGTTGGAGTTCCCTTCCAGTAGAAGTTGGAGAAAGAGTGAAGGATGTAGCCTTTTGTAGGTTGGAGCCTGCATATTGGTACAAGTTTACACCAGTAAAAGAGCTAGGGGGTTGTAGCTCCCTTCGAGTAGCAGCTGGAGAACAAGTGAAGGTGGTAGCCTTCTATAGGCCGACGCCTATATATTGGTAATCATATCAGCCAGTACAAGAGCTAGGGGGTTGGAGCTCCCTTCCAATAGAAGCTAGAAAACAAGTGAAGGTTGTAGCCTTATGCAGGTGGGTGCTTGCATACTGGTATGAGCCTGTGCCGGTATAAGATTGTAAAAAACTTTTTCTTTATATTAAAAAGAAGATAGAGACAAAAATAACAGGTGCTTTTCTCCCACATTGAGTTTCCACCTTAAATCATGGTGTTCATGTGTGTTGCTTATGTGTGATGGTTTATTTTTTTATTACAACACATGGTTACTATTTAACTATTATTTAATAAAGTACTGATGCACTGGCTGAAGAGAAACATATGATGAATTAACTGAATCATAATTTCACTGGATATACACTAATTTTCTTAATAACAGTCGCGTTCACACGTAGGTTCCTTTTAATAAAGTCATGTATAGAAATCTGAATATGAAATATAAAAAGTTATTAATTTGAAAATACTGATTCACCCCCCCTCTTAGTATTTTTCCCAACATATTCGTCAAAGGAAGTGGAGTCCCTTGATAGATGATATATGTATGTGTTCAATTACGGGTCAACATTTTGGGTATGAAAAGGTAAGGTAATTGATATGTTGTTATGTTATTATGCATTGGAATTTATGTGTTTATGGCATAATGTTGTAGGGGATTGCATGGAAAAAGAGACTGCCATGAAATATTGAAGAAGGCTCGGGTTGAGATTTCACTTGGAAACATTGGGAACCATGGGGTTGAGTCATGGTGTCTGTTGCTAGATTTTTGCTTCAGTATTTTGTGATTTGTTTGTGCTTGATTTGTAGTTTTGTTTATTTCATTTGCATGGCCATGCCATTTTTTTGTGGTGTTATTTTGTTATTGATTTTCATGGTTTTCTTCTTGTTTGTTTCTTGTTATTTCATTTGATGTTCTGAGGGTCTTGGGAGTTGGTTTGGGAAGGATGAAAGTTAATGGAGTTTGAGGAGAGCTAAATGGAACCCATAAGGTAATATGAGACTTGGATGAAGCTCGGTGTATGAGTAAAGAGCATCTGAAGGTAAGAATATGACAACTAGTTGGACTAGTTGAGTCCAATGGGTTGAATGGATGGTGGAAGGATAATCATGAGAAAGGTAATAAGAAAGGTAAAGTAAATGGATTTGAGGCCTTAGATGCTTTGGCCATGTTGGGAACAATTGTTCTCGATGTTGTGCATGCAATGCACAGATAAAGGGAGTTCTCTTAACCTTGATCTTACGATATCTGGTAATTATATTATGATAATGATTATGTTGATGTCTATATATGTATACATGTATGTATGTATGTTGTTTTTTGATAGGGTCATCAGGGATCATGATTGTTTTATGATGATGTATATATATATACATGTATGTATGTATGTCATTGTTTGAAAGGGTTGCCAGGGATCATGATTGCTTTATATA
>APFE030556608.1:160883-172701 GCA_000404065.3 Pinus taeda | reverse complement strand
CATTGTATGACAACGTCGTCAGGGATCATGCTTGTGGAAGAATGATTTCTTATGTAAGTGAATGGCATGAATAGGTTCCTGGTCTTACGAGGAATAAAGTGGGAAGGGTAGCCCTGACATATCTATGAGGTTAGTATCGTGTGGATATGATTTGATATTATATGTTTATACTATGCCTATGTTTATGTTATGGAAAGGTAATGATGAGGGATACATCAGTGAAATGCAAGTAATGTGATTTGTGGCATGCTAAGACAACCATGGAGAGTGGGAAGACACTCGAAGCAAGATTTCCTAGTAGAGACATTGTGGTCTCTATATGTGTAGTACTACTATTGTGTATAAGTTGTACATGTTATACCTATAGTGTTTTGTGCATGTAAGATATGCAAAATTGTGTACATGTTGTATGTTACTGTGTACATATGGTGCTGTGTGCATGTTGGATATGCAATGTTGTGCACATGTTGGATATGCAATGCTGTGTACATATGTTGATATGTACATGTTGTATATGCAGTGTTATCTACATATGGTTTTGTGTGCATGTTGTACATGTAGTGCTATGTACATATGGTGATGTGTGCATGATTGTACATGTGGTGTTGTGTGCATGTGGTGCTATGTACATGTTGTACATGTGGTGCTATGTGCAAGTGGTGTTGTGTACATGTCTTGCATGTGGTGTTGTGTACATGTTGTGCTATGTACATGTCATGCATTTGGTGTTGTGTACATGTTGTACATGTGGTGCTGTGTATACTTTGTGAAGGTGGTGTTGTGTACATGTGGTGCTGTGTACACATTGTGTAGGTGATGCTATGTACATATGGTGTTGTGTACACATTGTGCAGGTGGTGGTTTGTACATGTGGTATTGTGTACATGTTGTGTTGTGCACATGTGTTACTGTGTATGTGCATTGTGTAGTCATGCTATCATGACGTGTATTCGTTGTGTTGTACACCAGGTGTAGGTGTATGTATTGTGTTTTGGTGTACACTAGGTGTAGGTCTATGTGTTGTGTTGTACACTGGGTGTAAGTGTATGTGTTGTATGTTGGGTGTAGGTTCATGTATTGTGTTGTTTTGTATGTCATGTGTGTGGTGTATACTATGTGTATATGTACATGATTGAAGAGAAGAAAATGCACTGGGTTCTTGCTGGGTGTGGCAACTGATCCGACGTGTGTATGAAAAGAACAAAGGTAGAAGCATAGAACTGATTAAAGGATAAATATCAATATTTTATTTTAGTTTTTAATTATGCATGTGATCTATGACTCTGATTTATGATGATTACATGTGATTTATGATTCTAATTTATGATGGATGCGTTTTTAGCTAACCATATGTGACATGTTTATACATGATGATTTGATCAAACAACTAGTTTGACTTGTTGTGATAGGAAGTGAACCGAATTGCAAGTGTACCTTATTAACGAGTCACCAATGAGGTATGATTTGAATTTGTTTTTTATCTAATGAAAATTACGTGCTTGGTACAGGAAAGCATGGAATGCTCGGTTTGGGTGGTTGAAATTGACTGCTGGAATTAGTAGTGGCATAAAGAATTGGAAAATGAAACAATTTACTGGTTAATCACTTCAAGAGTAGGGCCATTATGGGACACTGGTACCCAATAATGCCATTGATTTCCGTGAGCATGTTATGACCGGTATGATGGTTTTGAGGTAGGGATATTCCTTGGTTTTTGGACCTTTCGATGAGAGGAAACCTTGCCAAGGGAGGGGTCAATCAAGGGACTATGTAGCAGAAAAGGGGATGCCTGTAGAATTTGGAAGGTGTGTGACTGCATAGAATGGGGTGACTAGATTTCTCGAGGGACTATGTAGAAGAGAAAGGAAGGCCATGGAATACATTTAATTTTGGTCATTAGCATTTCTAGATGAAATCAGAAGCACATTGGGAGTGCACCCTGGAAAAATGATCCAGTAACTGTTCACTGAGAGGAAAAGTGACATAGGATTATATAGTTGGACATTGGACACAGACTTTAATTTTGGTAGTGGATTTTGGACTTCCTAGGAAGGAGGTGAATCCTAACATTACTTTCAGGGTGGAGGTGTGAGCCTATGGATTCCCTTGATGTGGATGTAGGCATCACATTATTTTATTTGTTGATTTGCATAATATTGTAAATATTTTTTTGATTTGTGTTTATAAAGATCCATAGACAATATGATTATTTGTTGGTTGAAGAAAACGTGAATTTGAGTATATGTGGTTATTATTATAAATACCATAATAAGTTGTTTTATAAATCTCTAGTAAGTGGTATGTTTGTCATGTTTAAAATAGTTGGTTATTGTAAATACTACAATGATATGTGTCATAAATCTCCATAAGAAGTATGTTTTTGTTGGTTTATAAGTGTCATTGAACATTAAGGATGGAGTTCCCCCCAAGGGTGGGGGGGGGGGGGGGGGGGTGTGTGGTTTCCCTGGTTAAAAATCCATGTAAAAAAAAATATAAGACCAAGGTCATGAGACATGTATTCCAAGCTGAATGTTGGGAAAACATCCTAGTAGGTGTTCATTTGGTTTATTATGGCTAAAGGAAATTGGTAAAGGCAATGGAAAATGCATTGAAAAGGAAAAGATGCATTAATTGACATTTTATTTGAGAAAGTAATGGAAAATAGGAGAAAAGGAAGGTGAAAGGTCACAAGTTACATGTGAGGAGAAAATTGAAGGAAAATAGAGAAAAATGAAGAAAATAGAGGCCTCAATGATAAAAAGGCTTATGAGGACCAGTTCATAGCCTTTTATCAGTGTTAGCTTTTGACAGTTCTATGGTGGAACTCTCTATTCTATTCTCTTTCTCTCATATTCTTTCACACTTAGATTTTTCTTGGAGCACTCTTAGACAATTGTGGCATACCTTGGATTTAGGTCAAGAAGGAAAAGAAAGAGCAGGAAATCATAAGAGGATAGCGGGATCAACAACTATTGCATGTTTTCTTTGCAGGTACTGAGCTGCATGTATGATTTCCTTTCTAGTTTTGGCATGCATGGTGTATGCATGTGGTTATTTGGTTATTATTAGGCATTGTAGGATTCCCTGGATTGACAGTGGTTTCACCTAGCCTTTCCATTTCCTAGATAACCATGGTGTTGGGGGTCTTCCCTTTTTTTATTGTTTATTTTTTATTTTTCAGTGGTGCTCATGTACCTTATGGTTGTAGGTTGAGTTATTAGTTTCTGGAGCCTTGGTTGGAAAAATTATTTGGAGCCCTTGGTGGGTTGAGATACTACTCCTAGAGCCTTGGTTAGACAAACACTTTAGATTCTTGCGGCAATTGTGGGTTGAGTTACTAGTCTTGGAGTGAGGTTGAAACAAACACTCTAGAGCCCTGGACAACTTGGGTAGAGACCGATCTAGTGATGGTTAGTGATATATGACCATGAGGTGGAATCAATGGCTAAGGGTTGAGGTGGTTTGGCCTATGGTATCCCTATTTTGGTTTTGATTGGTTTGTTACAAGAGATCCCACATTCATGGTTGGAATATGGTGCAGGGGTGATTGCCTGAAAGATAGATTTGTTTTAGCCCAATATATGGTCTGGTGGTACGTGGGAGTCCATGTCTTGGTTGGCTTTTGAATATGATAATAAGAGCTCTTTTCCCTTGTATTTAATGAGTAAATGTATTTTTTATCATGTGCTTTTTATGACTATTCTATCAATGTTATGATTCTGGTTATATGATGGTTATACGCATGGTTTTATGATAGACTTGAGTTATGGCTCTCATCATGTTTTTATTAGTAAATGAATTGTTAATGTATGTATGACCTAATAGATGATAGCAAAACTATTATGAGAGCGCATCAGACCTTCTTGCTGATTCATAGATAAGTATGAGACCCCTATGTTCAGATGTGTAATTATGGCCTGTAGATTACATGTTCAAGATGTGTTTGACGAAATGTATGTCATGGTTAGGATGGGTCAGGCTAAGTCCTTGATGAATTTTTGAGTTAAAGTCTTTGTCTCCATGTTATTTATCATTCCTGAGTGTTTCATTAAGTTATGGGCAAAGGCCTAAGTCCTAGCCCTAAAAAAGTGCCTCAAATATCGTGGTTGTAGGCACAAAATTGGGTCAAAAGGCCACAACCCCTCAGATGTAGGTTTATGCGGCTAACTGAAGGGTATCAACCACTTGCTTTCCTTGTCATGGGATAAATAAGATCCTAGGTTAGTGAAAAAGAAATTTAACTTAGGAATTGAGCACTTAGAGTGGTTGGTTAGTTCTCAAGGATCCTGTAGCTCCTAAGGAAGGTCAGTTTGGTTTCGGTTCGTTGATTCCACTTCATTAAATGTACCTAGGAGGTTGAGTCATATCATAGTAACTCTTCATTAGATATTTATCCTGGTGGACCAGTAAGCTTGGGTAAGTGTGGGAGGCGGGCATTAAAAATTCCCTCTCAATGAGGGTGGACATTTTGCATCACACCAATCTTGTCTCTGAAGTATTCAAACTTTAATTTAGATAGAGGCTTGGTGATAATGTCTACTATATTCTCATCCGTGGATATGTATCAGAGTTCCACTACTCCTATCTGTACCATGTCTCAGATGAAATGATATTTGATCTCTATATGCTTTGAATTTTCATGAAATACTAGGTTCTCTGAAAGCTTCACACAAATTTGATTACAATATATCAAAGTTGGCTTTAACTCTAAATCAAATAACCCTACAAGAAATTTTCGAAGTCGCACTACTTCATGACTTGCATCATTGGGTGATCTATATTCTACCTCCGTTATACTGAGTGCCATTGACAACTACTTTTTGCTAAACCATGAGATCATACCTAATCCCAAAATGAAGCAACATCTCGACGTGATTTTCCTGTCTATTACACTCCTCGCCTAGTCAGAGTCTATATAACCTTGTAGCTTTACATCACCATTCAAGGCATTTCTGATTCCATATCCAATTGTACCATGCAGGTAACTGAATACATGCCTTGCTACTATCAAATGTACATGTTTGGGCTCAACCATGTACTGACTCAATGTGTTTACTACAAAGCATTTATTCGACTTGGTATTAACTATTGAAGAAAGTGTAACTAGGTTAGGTATTCATAATGACATGTAATTATGACTGATGTAAATGATATAATAAAGAGAACAAAATTATTATTGTAAACTTGCTTCATGGGTTTCACGAGCAAGTGATTTTAGAATAATAGGATTTTTCATTTAGAGTCTAGAATTAATGTCATGTATGAAGAGCTCTTCTTGAGCCTATGTTTAATGTATACAAGTCTATATAAATGTATAGAATTCCTCCAAAGACAAGCACAATCCCTCTTGAATAAGTCAGCCTCCAAACAATAACAAAGGAAGATCATGTCGGCTTGCATCAATAGAAACATCCATTCATACTGTCATGACGGCTTAATATGTGGGACAAATTACTATATATACCCAGCTAGGATCTTCGCATAAGAGCAAAAAAGAATTTAGATCCTTCTGAAGTTTCAGAGGGAAGTCATAGAAAGGCTTTTAGAGGTCACCATGAAGAAGTTTTGGATGTCTATCCACTATTCAAGAATTCAAATCTCTTTGTTTTTTTGATGGATACCACAGAGATGAAGTCTCGGTCTCCTCACAGCCTTGATCTATCAATAAAGTGATCACATAAGAAACCTCAGATACCATAGAAAAGGGCTCGGACCTGTCTCCTTGCAGTCTCAACATATTTTTGATGAGGAGGATCTTGGTGATCCCACAGTGATACACTATGCATCGACATACATTCTAGCTGCAATCATAATCTTGACATAGATTTGATCATGGTCTACGTATAGATACAATCATGATCTTGATGAAGGCATAGTTACAAGGTCATGATCTCAGTAAATCTAGGAGTAGCTCTCAAATATATATATTATAATTATATATTATATATTATATATATAATACGTATTATATATTAATAATTATTATAATATTAGATATATATATATTAGTCTAGAGATCTCGTTTTTATGATGAAAATATCGGTGAAGGTGCAACAATGGTGTGGCAGTAATGATCACAATGGTGAAATAGTGATGGCCTCAGTGTTGCAATAGTGATGACTTCATTAACAGTAATGATGGTCTCAATAATGACAAAGAAGAGGATTGGTGTCTTGGTCTTGAAGTGGCCAAATATGTCAAGGGTCATGGTCTTGGTATTCGTCAATTTGAATCTCTATAAGAATAATTTGTATGAGTTTTCCTCTCAAAGAGTGAGAGGTTTTGGCCCTAGCATAAAGCCAACATCTTGCGTTCTTGTCTCTTTTATTTTGGTAACTATCTGATGAAGTAAGAAAACACACTCCAATAATAATAAGATAAGATTATGCTAATAAGAAAAAGTAAAAAGTACCTCACAAATAGTTATCATCGTGAGAAGAATCTTATTAACCTCAATGCCTTAGATTCTTCAACATGGTATTAGAGTGAAGGCACTGAAGTCAAAGGAAGGGCAACAAAGAGACATTCAAGGATCAAGTTTTGAGAAGGGCATAAAAGCAAGTTGAAGGTTATCAAAGAAAAGGATCAAGATCTACATTGAAGAATCAAACCCTAATTTTGATCAAACCCTAGATTGAATAAGAAGTTTACATAAACAAGAGATTTTGTTTCCATAGTCATCATCAAAAGGCCACCAAGACCCTCATCAAGTTGACTACAAAGATGGGTAGCTCGAAGGACCTTAAAAATGAAGATCACATCATCTTGGAGAAAGTCGAAACCCTAGAAGTAATTCTCATCTACACTACAAAAGAAGGATGAAGGTGAGTGTTATCTCAAAATCAAGCCCTGGAAGGTTGCATACCAGGAAGACTTCAAGTAACTGTTTCAAACCAATCTTTTAGTTAAGGCTTAGCCTCCTTAGCCTGAGAGGGCTCTCTCAAAGGATTAAAGGTTTTTGATTATGATCAAGATGGCTAACTCTTGTGAAACAAATAAAAATGAAGATGGTGGAAATAAAACTAACAAGTATCCATTGGGGTTATGGAGTCATATGTGATTTAGTATTCACAGTAGGGTTGGCTTTGCATAAAAGTCAAGGCATTCAGGTTTCAACATATGTAGAGTACACCAAACACATAGAAGGCAGTTTATGAGTATATGAAGGAAATTAGAACAATGTAAGCGATTTCTAAGTAATCAAATACTCATAACACTGTAGATAACATGAAAAGACAACAAAGGAAACTCATACATTGAACTCTCTATGATTCTTGAGAAGCACAAACTAGTACTGTATTACCAAAAAAAAACACAGTCTTTACATAAGCCAAATATTAGAGCTCTTTTTATCAATTTCCAACCCCTATTACATTTTCTCTTTCTCCTATATATAGAGCTCTTCTACCTAACTGAGATTCCTCCTCAAGCATGAGGGGAACTCGAAATCTCCTTATCATGATACCTATTGACATATTAAAATAACTATTAAAAGCAACTTACTACTAATTGACAACTCTAGAAAACTAAAACAATTAGGATTCTAATTCTACATCACGCTGAACATAGCATTTATTACAATCAAGATTCATTCTCTGACAAGTGTTTTCCTTCAGCTTTAGCCTTGAGGAATGTTTAAATCTCTTTGTTGGCCCTTACTATCTTATCTCTTCACTGCTGCTGGAAAGTAGGAAACTGCCCCTGTTTTTCTGCTTTTGTTTTCCTCAAGGATATTCATAACCAGTTCACCATGTTGTTCTTCTCTGATTACATAAAATTTGATTGGGTTTTCGCATGATTCATGTGTTGTAGACCTTTCCCATATACCTGTCTGACGACAAAATCTCTTCAAATCTGCTCGAAAAGTCATGTTCAATACTAGCGGTGATCATTTGTATAACAAAAAATTTGAGTTCATATCTTTCTTCTGCTTGTTTTGCCATTGCTGGTGGCTTGCACATAGTAGATGGTCCTTTTCTGAAACTCCCTTTCAGAAAATTTCCCCTTAGTGCTTCAAAATTGGTCGACTAAATTTAATTATGCAACTACATCAGTTTCGTAGCGCGCTATGAAATTGCTGTGCATTACGCATTCTTTTCAGCAGTTTCGTAGCGCGCTACGAAACTGCTGTGTAATCACGAAACACTGTTTAACACACCTGTCACTTTGGGTCTAACCGTGAACATGGTGGGACTTTAGGGTCATTTATTTACACAAGCAAACATACACTGTTATTTTATGAAGGATGCTAGCATGGTAGGTTTCATTTAGTTCCTTGGTATCCCCAAAGTGAGGCAGGGAGAGGCTCGTATGTTCGAATGATGAATAAATTCTAATATAGAGCACCTGCTAGACCGCCTCCAACCAGAGGACTAACGCAATATACCCAATGGCCTCTCCACTGCCACATAACAAACATTGGCCCAAATAAATGCACAGGGTTCATTGATGCACCTGAGGATGGCCCTGCCGCCATTACGTTTGCCCCCACAACAAGCCCTATGCACAGAGGCGCCATTATTACACCCATTTGTCCTCTCTTCAGATCAATCACTGTTGCATACACTGTAAAGAGAAAGGAGGAGGTCAGGACCATCTCCATAACCATTCCTTGAATATATTCCATTCCATCGGCCAACATATGAACTGGAGTTCCCATTCCTCCTGTTATGAAATCAAGGAGATAGCAGGCAATTGTGGAGCCCAGGAGCTGAGCGATCTAGTATAGAATAGACCTGAGAATAGTGATATGGCCTCCAATTGCTAATGCAAATGTGACCACAGGATTAATATGTCCTCCCAACAAATGAAACCTAGCTAAGACCAGTCCACACATTGCAAATGCGTGGGTTAGAGCAATGATGGCCAATCCTGCTCTTGGTGTCAAACCTGAGATTTTAGACAAGCGATCAACTGCCATGGTTGATCCCATGCCTGCAAACACAAACATGAAAGCACCGACGAGTTGTGCGACAATTCCCCTTATAGAATCTGTTTGAGTGACCTCTTCCTCACGTCCTACTGCAATATTTCCCATATTGTGAACTCTTGATATAAAATCACTTTTGGTCGTAAATATTTCAGCCCCAATTCTTGATCTACAGTCTACTTCATAAATATAAACTATTCATGCTCTGCCATCAGTGTCTCTTCCAGAGAATCGTAGCCAATATTATCGTCGAGATGGCTGGAAATCTAGAGATAAATAGCCATACAGTAGTTGCTGGCTCACTAGCTGGCATAGCACTCCAATTATGATTTTTCTGTAGTACACATCTCAGATTTAAAGAGCTGGAAGAGCTTGCATTTTGTCAAAATGGGCTTCCTTTATTGCATGCTCTAGAATTCAAATAATGATGCCTGTGAGATATTCTAGTCCAGCATCAGAAATACGTTGACAATAGTTAAAATTCAGATGCTGCAAATTTAGACAATTTTGCGATAGTGACAACCCTGAATTTGTCACGTCTGAACTAGAAATATCAACTGCCACCATAACAACCCCAACATGAGGCATCCAAACCAGGAAAATCGATAAACTGCAGAATTTACAATAAGAGAGTATCCCAAAAGAGGGAACAAACCACGAGCAAATACATATGGCACACAAAGTGTTGTCAAAAGCTTTACGAATATTGGTGATAGAATTTGGCGAAGCACCCATAATCCACGTAAGTGAGGAAATCCATCTGCTTTGACTTGCTCGAAATTATTCGCCAGTTGTCATCTGTAAGGGGTGCCATTTGACCCAGCAATACCAATTTTGTCCATATCTTGAGAAATATAAGCCCAAAAGCCCAATCTTGATAGAGAAGAAACACGAAACTTCCATCCATAGGAACCTGCAAAGGGACTACTACCAGAAGATCAAACAAAAGTCTGATGAAAACAGTTATCACGATGATCCATAATGATAGAAGAATACAACTTTTCAGAACTATTAAAGACCATTTTATGAACTATATGAAAAGAACTCTGAAGCTATGAACTCTCAAATAGTCTACTAAATATCCAACTCCAGCTGCCGCAGCCCAAATAACATAACATCCGATATTGAAGGCATAAAGATTGTTGCACTTAATGCCATGGGTAATTGGAAGCTGTGGAATTGAAGCAAACATTGCCCGTCCCTACGAAATAGGTATCACAAACATTGTTGAGTTGAAGTAGAGCATGGTGGTCCCTGCGTTGCAAGAATTTCAAGTCAACTATCTTCCACACTAGGGTAACGACCAAAACCACAGATCAAAGTACAACTGCAAACATGTGCCAGTACCAAGACACCTAACGACCTGATGATGAGGATAAGCAGTTGGATATGATGGACGAAGTGTATAAGATGAAAACTATTGATGTAAACACAACGGATTTTGATAAATATGACAGCTCGGTGAGATTTGCTATGGATCCAAACGAATCCCTGATTTCATGGCGCAGCCAGTGTAAAATCGGTGTTTTGCGCTACGAAATCACCTAGACTGGGTTTCTGCGCTAAAAAATCACCTAGACAGTTTCGTAGCGCATATGAACTTTGAAATGAGCTTCGACATATGATATTCATGTGAGATATGAGACCAATGATATACTAAAACAACGAATTGACCCCATTTGACATACTAACAAGACTCTTAACAAGACTCTAAAACAAGATGAAAAGACTAGACCCAAAACTGACACCAACCCTTTGAGAAATTTAAAAAAAATTGATGTTCAGCATTTAAAATATTTTTTCTTGAGTGATAACAGGTGGCTCCACTTGGGATAGTGTGTCCCTGTGGTACACTAAGAACATGTAGGTCCAATGCTTTGTCCTCTTTATGACAAACGTAGGTATACTTGACAAACATCCCTTTCTAGTTTCTTGATCCTTCACCTCGGGCTTAAGCTTGATGATCACTGTAGGAGAAAGAAATCTACATCTATTGAAAAATGCTCAGTAAACCTTGAGTTTATTTTCATTTTCCTACCTACCTACCCTATCAATTCAAACTTCTTTTAGCTCAATCAATGTGAAATTTCCAATGTAGCCAATCATTTGTCTTATATGATATTTGAGTTTTTTGACTGCATCAGAGTTCAGAGCCACTATGATATTGTGATGATCACTACCACTGAAATTGCCTTTGATATTCATCGAAAAAATGAAACACTGGAGAGTAAAACTCTTCCATGTATTTACCTATAGGATCCCAGTATACATGATCAGCTTGATGGTTCTCGTAACTTTCTGGTTGTGCCAACTGATCTTCAATAACAGTGTATTCTTCCTCAATCACGAAAGATATAGGAAGAAACACCCTCTCCTTGTGTTCTGACATAGAAACCTTTTGAAAAGAATGATCATGGCCATGAAGACTATATGATTGAATTTGACCTTGTAAACCTTCAATGTCTTTCTCAATGTCCTTAGCAACTTCATCCAAAATTTCATCTTATCTTCTGTCTTGCACTGAAATGATTTTAGATAAGAAGACAAGGACAAAGAAAAATTTTCATCTATTTCTTCATTAATATGATCATTATTCCATTGTTTGAAACCTTGAATTGGAGGAAAGTTTGCCACCAAACCTGATCTATCTATCCATTCCTCCAAAATCATAAACCAAAATTCTTCAAATGACTTAATATAATTGGCAGGAAAGCTTTCAATCCACTGTTTACATTTCCCTTGAAATGAATCATAGAAAAACATAATGCAAACATCCTCATTTTTAACTCTAAGAAGCTCAGTAAAATCACAGAAATCTGATATATGCTTCAAAGTTAAACTCAAATCTTCTCCATTGAATTTTGGACCATTCCTTAGAAAATATGCATC
>APFE030556608.1:128266-144967 GCA_000404065.3 Pinus taeda | reverse complement strand
CGGCGCCCAAATTTGGGCTTTCCACCCAGCGCCCAAAATTTGGGGTTTCCACCCGGTGACCAAAATTTGGGGTTTCGACCCAGCACCCAAAATTTGGGGTTTCCATGCGGCGCCCGAAATTTGGGGTTTCCACCCAGCGCCCAGTATTTGGGGTTTCTACCCGGTGCCCAAATTTTGGGTTTCCACCCAGCGCCCAAAATTTGGGGTTTCCATGCGGCGCCCAAAATTTGGGGTTTCCACCCAGCGCCCAAAATGTGGGGTTTCCATGCGGCGCCTAAAATTTGGGGTTTCCACCCAGCGCCCAAAATTTGGGGTTTCCATGCGGCGCCCAAAATTTGGGGTTTCTCTGCGGCGCCCAAAATTTGGGGTTTCTACCCAGCGCCCAAAATGTGGGGTGTCCATGCGGCGCCCAAAATTTGGGGTTTCCACCCAGCGCCCAAAATTTGGGGTTTCCATGCGGCGCCCAAAATTTGGGGTTTCTATGCGGCGCCCAAAATTTGGGGTTTCCACCTGGCGCCCAAAATTTGGGGTTTCCATGCGGCGCCCAAACTTTGGGGTTTCCATTCTGTGCCCAAAATTTGGGGTTTCCATGCGGTAGCCAAAATTTGGGGTTTCCACCGAGCGCCCAAAATTTGGGGTTTCCACCGAGCACCCATACCTGAGTCTTTTAGGATGGTTGCGACCATACCTCTTATCATCATGGTCTCTTCAGCTGGGTGGCTGTGTCCATACCACAAACCTTCTTAATATGTCTTTTGGATGGTTGTGCCCATGCCTAGACTACATGTAATCGAAATATCAGTTGTATCTACATGCAGATTCTCGGCGGCAGCTATATGTTTTCTTGTAAATAATTTCACCCCTCTCTCTCTCTCGGGCCTCATGCTTTAGGGGCATCTGTTACACAGTAATTTGTCACCATTGGTCACCGTCCCTGTTACCCCTGTTTTCGTACATTAGAGGATACATTCCGGGACCTGTGAGCAGTGACATAGCCTAAAAACACTTGCATTATGTTCCCCTGAGTATGTACTTCATGTTCCCTGAAGACACCTTCTGTAAATTATCCCTGAAAAGTGCCCTTTTTCCATTGGCGCAGGTACACAGTGTCTTATCCGCGCCAATCACTGAGATCCTCAAAAAGGGGCGTGCCCATTGGCGCTCTGTCCTAGAACAAAACTCGCGCTAACTAAGTTTGGTAATGATTTTTGGCAAACGCGCACCCATATGTTTTTTCCTTTCAGATCATGAAGTCTTTTAAGGGAAAAAATCCATCTGATAGAGGTCGAGAGTCATCATCTATCCTTGACATCTATCCTCAGTAGCTTTTCAGAGATAATGTCGATCCACAATGGGTGTCTTGGTGCATTGAATCTTCCTCCCTTCTCCATTTATAAAAGTCTGTCCTCATGCATTAGACAAGCTAGTTTTTTGAGTTTTTGAGTTAAGGGAGTTCTGGAGTAATGCTAGTTGTGATTATGCTTGTCTGGAGTGATAGTAAGAGTCTTGAAGCATAGGGAGGTTATGCTGCCAGAATCCTGAGAGAGAGAAGGTCTATTGCAAGGCATACATAGCTTCTCGCCCAGTCAGAGAATAGGTTCAACGTCAGAACCTTGGTTGTATCTTTCTCTGCCTATTATTCATTAATATAAGATATATGACTACTGTTATGGTTCCATTCTCATTTGTCTTACGATGGTTAATGTGAATTACATCCTTTCTGACTGATGTATAGTTGCTTTTACTAGATTTCACGCTTGTGTTTGTTCTCTCTTTGCATGTGCAGGTGTCCATCCGCGAAGATAGTGGAGGATCGTGACCGACCAGAGAACGAAGGAGTGAGAGCGGCATCTCTTCATCAAACAATAGCGTTGGAATCCAAGTAGGTGTTCATTACCCACACTTGTTAATTGCAATTAGGAACTTGCAGAGTAGCATTGATTGATTGTTGCTAGACCCGTTCTGGGCTAGTGGGATCACCTCTGTCCGCAGAGGGGATTTACCTGTTCAACAGCATGATCAGATGTTCTACGTATCTCAATGATGCCATTGAAGATATGTATAGAATTCCCTTGTTGTCTAACATGTATAAGAGACATTAGATTTCTTTGAAATTGTGGAATGTAAAGGACATCATGTAGAACATAATATACAAGTCTTGGTATCTTCAAATGAATGGATCCAATCCTTGAAGGCTTAATTTGAGATTTATCAACAAAGTAAAATACGTCATCAACTTGATCATCGAATGTTTCAAACAAATCTCTTATAAAAGTCATATGGCATGTGGCACCTGAATCCAAAATATAATTGCCTTGCCAAGAAGAAAATTGTGTACTAAAAACATCATTAATATTAAAATTGCAATGGGAAACAATGTAATGTGCAGGCTCTGATGATTTTTCCTTATTTGGTGGCGGTTGATGTTTCTTTTCATTCAACTGCTCTCTCCTTTCACTGACTTTCTCCCAAGGAATTCTACAATTAGCAACAATATGACCAATTTTACCACATCTAAAACATTTGATATATTTTTTATCATTAAAATTCCCTTGTTATCTATCATTTTGTTGTTTGTCTCTGTGATTATTCCCCCCCCCTTGCCTTTATAATTTCTTCTACCACAGCCTCTAGTACTTTTATCACCTCTAGAAATTTCACCATGAGACTCATGATCTTTTTGTGCAAGGCACAAAGTTTCTACTTTAGAATTGGGTCGAGCCTCTTTCTTCCCAAAGGCCTTTTCTCTCTCAGAAATTTAAATAATTCCCCTTAAAATCTTGAAATGATATGCTCTTTTTTCTTATTTTTCTTTTGTTTTTCTTCTATATATATAAAAAAAAACTTTTAAATAAGTTTAAAATAAATTTCTTACAGACCTTGAATTGCAACATGCAGTACTCCTACTTGCCCACCTCCGCTCCGCCAATATCTCCTTTACGATTGTAAAGAATGAGATCCGCCAGTTTATGCTTTTTTTTTGTAAGCAAAATTTAGAGTCTCTTGCTACTAAGCGTGATCCAAAGCCATATTCAGTAGATCTAGTACTGACAATAGACTAATAGTATCTCCAGCATTTGTCAAGTGCAAAACCAATGTGAGCTGGTGTGGCCCCTCCTTACCCTAAAAGCAAAGAGAAATCATATTAATGATAAAATCACTTATTTATACATGTGCAATCTAGGTATAGGACAATTGTGTCTCAATAACTTATTAATGGTAAAAACAAAATATAAAACTAATTACATAACATACAATAACAATCCTAAAGGATTAATTAACACCAACAATTCTCTCAATACTCAAAGTATTAACTAAGGAATTCTATAAATTTTGTAGTCTTTGAGAAATTTGAAAATAGAGTTTTCTCAACAACAAAAAATCAAAATATTTTTATATAATATTTTTTCTATCATAAATAAGAGTTTTTATATTTATTAATTTAAATTTTTCAAATGGTCTTCCCAAATCTTCTATTCCTCCAGTGTGTCTTTGGACTTTTAGGGGGTTATTGCTAGTTATACCAATTTAAATCATACTTCATTAAATTTTACCCATGTGGACCACCACTTTTAGTGAAGTTCAGCATTACTCTCTATATAAAGTAAGAATAATTAATAAGCATAAATACAACATATGAGAGTCATTTTTGAATTAATCTTGTAATTGGCTTTCAAAGATATATATATATATATATATATATATATATGTTTTGGGTATAATGGGATAGTCCAATTTATAGTTAAAATAATTTTAATGATACAATTTCAAAGGAAGAATGTGATTTTTGTTTTTTAAAGTACATTTTTGAGTGCATAAATGGATCCATTGCCCTAAAAAGCTTATGGGTCACTAGAATTATACAATTAAAAAACTTAAACCCGATATTTAAAAAATCAATTCCAGATTTTAGTTAGACTATGCTTAATATAATTAGTTTGGATTCAAATAATTGTTTTATTATAATTTTAATATAGTTTTGAAAAGAATATTTATTAAATTGATTATATATATATATATATATATATATATATATATATATATATAATATATATATAATTTGCTTTCTAGTTAAATTTATTATTAATTTTAAAAATTTACGTGATTATTTTAATCTCGCTTTAACGGGGTTTGTCAAAAATAAAAAATATATATATTAAAAATTGGAAAGACTAATATTTGTTTTAGCTATGTGACCCTTTTTATTAAATTTGGTAATTATTTCACAGTGATGGCGTGTCAGAGGTGACGTTGATTTCTGTTTTGTCTTACCATACTATGGTGACTATGAAATTATAGGCATTTCATTTATGAGTAGTCTTTAAGTGTGTTTTTTTGAAAGTTTTTTGGTTTATTTTTTTATCTAATTTGTTTAGAATTTGGTAGGGATTCATTGAAATCACAAATTTGACAAATGAAATCTTCACAATCAAAGTGCCCTAGAGGTTTTAGGGTGCTAAATTAATATACATAGTCAAAAAATCAGTTTAAATAACACAAATCAAGATTTGGCCACAATTTTTTACGCAGTTGTGATATCCCCAAATTATGTAAATATTTTAATTACTGTAAACCAAACAATTTGATATTATTTTAAATATTGAATTATTGTAAATATTGTTTTACTTACTAAGTGGTTAGAAAGAAACAGTTATTGGCCTAACTAATTCTTGAGTATTTACTCAAAGAAGGATCAAGAGGATATGGGTATCTAAGAATAGGAGAGAAAGAAAGAGGAAATAATATGTGCTAAAGAGTCAGACAGAGTTCTGATGCTACATCTGGTTTGGACCAGATAACCATTAGAGGTATTATAGATCTCATCCAAGAGATAGTGAGAAAAGTTCATGGGTACAAGAACAGCTCGGGGGGAGACTACCACGAGAGTAGTCTCAAGGTTGGGAGGCATTTTATTGCACAACAAGTCTAAGCTACAGGACAAGACTGGAAGAACAATGTAAACCAGATAAGTAGTTTATTTTACAGATAAATCTAGAAGAATAAGGATGTATCTTATGAAAGTATTTCTGTGTTTAAAGATATTATGAAGAAAATACAAAAAAAACAAAGTAGAAGTTAAATATACAGGAACCCTGTAATAGACTGCAGAACAGGATAAATAGCCTGAGAACTAGTAGACTAAACATATAAAGACATGTCTCTAATGATAGGCAAGTAGAATATTTAATGTCAAATTCTGAATTAGATACAGAATAAAAGGAAGAGTCGCATACAAGTATATTAAAAAATCCGATATCAGAATTGTTAGGCGGAAAACAAACAAGTATTAACAATCTTCAATTATATTGCTGGCATTAATGATGATTTTGCATAATGATGAAACCCATACCAAAATCAATATATTCGAATATCAAGCTTATGATAATTCCAAAATTAATCTGCTTGTAACTAAAAATATAACAATTTTAGAATAAAACAGGGAAAAAGCTCGGACAATAGGAAAATCTATATATCAGTAGAATACCAAAATGCAAGTAAGAACTCTAAGAATAATTTCAGCAGAAAGATGAATTACGGACTCATAGATTTATCCCATATAGTTCAATCTAAGAAGTACTCTAAGTCACGAGAGCTAATTTTCAATAATCTAAACATATGAAACATTCCCAGTGTCGAGCTTTGTAATCACCACAGATAGTTATCAAAAGAAATCGAGACATTTCATATTACCTATAGTCGCAATAGGCAAACAAGATGAGTAATAACATTACAGTTTGGGATCCCACTCCACCTGCAAACCAATACCTCCCAACTAGGAGGGAACATGGGTTATTTTCCATTTACATAAAACCATAAGCATGCAAACAACTGAAGTAGTAAAGCAGTTAGAGACCTTTACCTTTGAAGGGATCGCGACATTGTTGTTTTCACTAAACCAGAAGTCACTTGATAACCGGCGAGATAGGAGCATAGATCACCGTGACAGGGAAGGAGAGCCTTGGCATCCAACGACTCTAAAACTCATCCAAGGAACAGCAATGTGGGCACACCAAAACCCTCTGGCAGAGCAGAACAATGAACACCACCAGAGGAGAGAAATAATGACCCCGAACTACCAAGCCTTCGAAATCATAATAACCTGGGAATGATATCAACTATCAGATCGAGCCCAAGGTTGGATGACCGTGGATAGGGTATGAAATCCCAGAACTGCAGAAGTGGTCCATAACATTGAAGAACACGACAAGTCGAACCTTGCCCCTAGGCCGTCACAACAGCCGGAGTAAATTCAGCGATTAATGAGGCTAGATGGCGGTAAGTGATGTATCTAGTATTAAGTTAAAGTTTAAATAAAATGACTTGTAAACCCTCAACCTTGGTTGATAGGACGGGGTGATACCAAATATATTTATAACAACTGTAAATCCGTGGTACAAACAAATCATGAAAGTGTATGTAGATCATTGATATAATCTCATAAAACCTTTAATAAAAAAGACAGTACTAAAGTCAGGATTACATCCATGTGATAAACATCAATATAATCGTATCAAAGTTATAAATTTAACGTAAAGGTTTCAAATGATATATGAACATTTAATATTCAATATAAATGGTATATTTACTTTACAGTAACAGTTGGTAAGAAATAACAAAGTTTATATATATATATAACTGTATTAAATAGATGGATTCATCACAACAGTCAAAAAATCAATTTAAATAACACAAATCAAAATTTAATCACATTTTTTCTTGGATTAATTAATATTCATCTATTTAAACTAATATACATCTATGGGAAAGTTTCGGAAATATACTTGGTGTAATTTTTGCTTCTAATAGGTTTCATTATTTCTTTTATCCTAATTCTCTTTGCAATTTCATATCAATGTTCCTTTTTTTTGTGCTAGTTTAATCTCTGTGGATATAATACTTTTAATGTAATTTTATTTCTTTACTTCTTTATACCTTTAATGGCAACCTGTGGGTGGGTCTCGTTATTAAAAGAATCATACATGGACAAAGTAGCGTTTGTTAATTGATATCTATAGCGTTTGTTAATTGATATCTATATTCTTTGAATTATTATTTGTATATTTGGTTGTAATCTAATCTAGCAATTTCATGCTTACTGGATTTATATTCTAATTTTATTTAACCACGTTTAGCATATTTATTTATATATTTTTTTTACAAAATTTATTTAATTAATTATTAAATATCATTTTGTCACAATTAAAAAATATTTATCTGAATAAACTTTGTAGCCAAGTTATTTATCATTTTTAAAAATATTTTGTAGAAAAATTGGTCTAAATTCATCTTAACTCTGGATCTACCAAAAGCCTAGACGATAAAAAATTTTGAGGTGTAAACTTCTTTTTTGACAACAAATTTTGAGGAAAAATTTGCATCTCAAAGAATTTGATCCCTCTCAGAACTTGTGTAACATATCTATAAATATCAAATAATAATAATAATAATAAAATGTTTTTTTACATTACAAGAGTGTTGCCTTCGACTAGATCTTCACATAAGTATAGTCTGATATGATTAACTTTTATAAACTAAATGCAGTCGTTATTAAAGCGTGAAAATGAAATGATAGTTTAAACCTTAGAAATTACTATGCATTGGTCTCATAATCCAAGGCTGGATTATTTACACGTGCCATCCATTAACTTAAGATTTGCAATCGTTTCATATTTATTGAATTTGGTATTGGTTGGATTTTGGCATTTAATACAAATCGACTTCAGTCCTGGAGAACCCACCATCTGTTATGCCAAATTAGTAGCCTGGCTGTCTTGGCCTAGGTGGCTTACCATCATACACCGAGCTGCCCACTTGCTGCACTTTCCTTGGGATCTGTCTTCCTCATTGATGGCCCTTGTTGACTCGATTGATCATACGGCACTCGAGGATTTTTACCTTCACTTCATGTTGGTTTTGTTCCTGTTCGGAAATTTGTTACTCCAAAACTCCATTGGACTTCGGCTCTGCTCTAGTCTAGTGACTTGGGTACTGATTCATGTGGTTGCTTCGCCTGATGTAGAGGTTTGCTTAACTGCCAACTCCGTTTCCTAGCTTTTGGGTTGTATTTGGGCTTTTCTGTCAACCGCCTTAGACTCTTCAGAATCCTAGAGTTCAACCGTTGCATTAGGGTTTTCATGTTGCTACTCAATGGTAAGTTTTCAGCAGTTTTCACGCCTTACATTTTCTTGTTACAGTGTTTTATGGAGGATTATTGCCTAATCACTGGTTATTTGTTGTCCTTGCGAAAGTTCTTTCAGGTTACGCAGTGTTCAGATGGTGCCGAGGATGACACCCTCTTACTAGCTTCGTCTTTCAAGAGAAAGAACCCACCAGGCACCGAGTATTTAACTCCTATATCCTTTCTTTGGCAAGGTTCTGCAGCCAGAGGGTCGGGCTTTTCTTAGAGTTCTGATGTTATATTAATGAAGGTTTTTCTCGGCTTATAAAAGTCTCGACCCTACCGTTTTATTTGCTTCTTAATTACATAAATTTTAAACGTCTTCGGCCATATATTGTAACTCTGGCTCTATTACTCAAACCGTCATTTCGCATGGTTATTTGAAACTATAAGAATGTATGGTTATAGTTTCGATTTCAATCTCTTCTCCTCTGTTGAGAATTTTTTCATGATAGCTTCATTGATAGGTTTCTACAGGATTTCAGTAGGGTTTGGAATTATTGCAATAAGTCTTATATTTGGAAATTTCGAGATCTTTCTTAGTTTTTCTTTTGAAAAGTCTTTTTTTTTAAACGGCAAAGGAATGAATTCTCCTTAGCTTTATGTAATGAAAAAATGCCTCATAGCATTCTATGCCGAGTCTAGCAATAGATCAGAATTTCTCAGTTTCGTGTTGGCAATTTCTCGTTCTGTATAGAGTCTGAATATTGATAGTTTAATCTTGTTAAGAGTAATTTAGTACCCATGGAACCCTCTAGGGGTGTCGAACAATTCGTAAAATCTGTGCCATTCTATTTTTCTTTCTGTCTAAACTTATATCCAGAATATGTTGGAATGTGTAGGCATCTAGGGTTTGTGACTGATATACCTATATTAATGTGAATATCTATTCAGAGGATTTTGATGTTTATTTGATTTCGTTCATACAGTTAATTTACTAAACCCTGTAGGGGTTCTTTCTGTTTATATCAGAACTTTACTTCTTTTCGGCCATTGTTTTACCCGGTAAACTTAAATTCCTATAGAATGAAATCTTTTGTAATTCCTTTAGTTGAATTTATTCATTTATAATACATAACTCTGTATGCATTTAACTTTATTCACTACTAAACTATTTCATTACTAGCTTTCCTTTCTTGGATTTAAATTCATTGTTTCTCTTATTATTTACTGTAATTTTCATTTTGAGTAATGAAGGTGGTTTCTTGTTTTTGTTCATCTAACTTTTAATTAGAAAACTTTGAAAAGAAATCTATCCTTCAATTAGAAGATGCCCTATTGATATATTTCTAGAATCAAACCGACCGAGGAATTTATATGTTTTCGTTGCTTCCAAATTTGGTCTATACATAGACCTACACTTTATTTTCCTCCCTACCGTGAGATTCACTATGCCTGTAAATCTTCCCCCGTGTTATCCCTAACCAGGGAATTATTTCTCTCTTTCAAGAATAAGTGTATATCCAGTTATCTGGTCGTTTTGGTCTTAACCAGACATAGCTATCACAAACTGTTTGACCTCTCAGCACAGTTTTTGATCTCAGATACGCTATCCTCTTGATCTTTTCTCTTTTAAAATACCTTCCACGATTTAGTTTTGTTTTCTTGGAACAGGTAACTGCCTCTTTTAACTAATTAATCAAAAGAAAAAAACATTTACTAATAACTATAAAATTCATTTCCATAACTTAATTTAATAACAATTTATAATTTTAAAGAAAAAGTAATAGTTTGTTTGATTGCAGTAAAAACAAATATTTACATTAACGAGGGATGTTACAGCTTGATAGATCCAGAGTTAAGATGGATCTAGACTAATTACCAAGTCAAAATGTTTAGATAACATAGCATAACAAGACATTACAACATTTCAAAAGAGACCTAACACGATATATTTCAAAAGTAATTATAATATTTTTGCTTTTAAATTTAACTAAAAAATTGTTATAAAATTAAATTCAAATAAAATGTTTATAAATGTTTTGATTGTGAAATGAAAGATGGCTTTTGGACTTGTCTACTACTTATAAGTTATATTAGACTTGTAGCTTTTATTATTATTTAATTGAGTTGAGATGTAAATGTTTACAAATCTTGTACCTCTTATAAATGTTGACAAACTTTCTTACTTACACTTATACATCTCCCCTATACTAGGTTGTAGATAAATGTTGAAAACTTTTCTTACATTATACTTACACATCTCTCCTATACTGGGTTGTCCTATACTCGGTTGTAAAACACATCTCAACACAACTATGTATCAGGTGATAAAGTTTAAAATATATCACTTAATGAAACATTTCAAAAATATAAACAATTTTAACCCATAAAAAAATTTGTCACTTAATTATAGACATTTCAGGAATATAAGTAATTTTAACTCATAAAAAGTTGAAGTGTGAACATTATTGTTAGAAGACTTATTAATACTAAAATCATAAAAGGCGTACCCATAAAAAGTTGTAAGCATATATGTTAGAAGATGTAACACCCCGAAACAATTAATAAATAATAATAATAAAATTTACTAAACCTCACTATTTATCTAACCTACGTGTCACCTTAACCCAATCCAGGGAATGTGAAATGACTCCCAGCTTGGCGCGGTTAAAGGATTTGAATGACACACGAGTTTCCTGCATGGAAACCTGATTTAGGCCATGTACATGTGTGCCACCTGCCCGCACCTCAGTAGAGGTGATGGCTCCTTTGCTCGGCGATTAATGCGATGGTAAGTTTTGGTACACAGCATCTGGACTTTGGCAGAAATATTTACCCTAAAATGAATTTTTGTTATGATTTTTCGCTTCCTTCCGCACTGTGTGAGGTGGAGACACAACTTTGTTAGTGCGCAGGGTAAGGAAGGGTTTCCTCTTCTTGAGTGGGGTTTTGTTATTTTCCGGAGGCAAAAAATCGTAGAAACGAGAAGGTAAGTGAATCGCTCGGATTTTTGTTTGGAAACGCAAATACCTATTCATTCATGGCTTAACTCAACATTAGTATAGGTATCGTCTACAGTTTGGAATCTTACCCCCAGAACCGAATAGCAATGAGCTTCCATTGCCAAGGTTAGGCTCTTTCTGGTCCAAACACCCTTATGGTTTAAGACTCGTCTCTGATTTGTGATTAATGGTGAATGCTATTTGTATTCTATGCATACGGAGTTCCAACAACGGTGCCCTTCTGCTCAGGTAATAAATCCTTGCCCTGTTCTTTTGTTGTTTAAGCATTCATTACCGCTATTCAGCTCGAGGTATAGTTTTAACCGGCTATTTGAATGTTTGCACAGGTATGGTTCAACCCTGTTGTTGGTTGAAGAGTCTTTCAAGATGCATAATCTGAACCAAGCCTATCTACTTTCAATAGGTTGGTTACCTTACCTCTATTGTTTGTCTACTTATCTGAGATGCTTGCTCGACTCCAAAAGGAGGCGGGAGAGTTTGTTGGCCTTCGGCACAGTCAAACCCTCACCATGATCGAAGTTCTACAAGGGTTTCTTAGAGAATGGAGGTTAGAGAATTAATGCGACTTGTTGGGTCTGCAACAAGGGCTTAAATATTATTTTGGAACCATTCGGGTTGTTCGTTAACATGGATACTTCATTCATTTCCCGTTCCAGTTCTATGAACCCTTTTGTGTCTGTAATAAGTACTAGGAAGGTTATGGACCACTGCCAAGCCACGACCCTTAATCAGTAGGCTGTAACGACATTTTTAATGAAGTTTATATGAAGACTATGTAGAGGTAGAACAGATGTCAAAGTTTAGGATAAACAAATACTTTAGATTATATATATATATATATATATAATATTTATATATATATTATTTGAGTACTTGAATTTATCTGGGATTCATACTTCTCTTAAATATAGTTTGTTAACTGTTTGAGCTTTGCAATAAGTTCTATGAATGGTCTAGTGTGAGATATTATTGGAGTCAATGGTATTAGCATGGCATGAGTATTGAAACACGGAAGTATACTCAGTTTTTGTGTAAATGTTTATAAGTTTGTTACTTGGTTTTGCTCTTGATAACCACGAAAGTCCTTCTACATAAGGTTGTGGATTTTCTTGTTTAGAATGCATTGTAATCCAATCTAATTCCCCTTTTCTATAGAAAAGTAGTATAAATGTATAGATAGTGTGATTTGATTGCCATTCCAGTTGTTTACAGCTTAACAGACTATGGATAAAAGTTGAAACTCTATTGTCAGGATAACAGTAAATGTATTCCTTCTTATACAACCAATATAAATAAGTTCATGATTCTATAGTAAAGTAATTTTCTTCTTTACATAGCAAATATTAAATAAGTTCAAGATTCTACAGAACCACTGGGTGGGAATAATTGAACTTTGTAACTAGCATAATATTATGCATCTATTTTCTTCTCTAGAATGTGAATGAGTCCAGTAATCAAATACTTTCCATAATTGTTTAGTATCAAGTTAAGACAAGAAGTGAGGTCATTACTCCTAATGCATACTAATTTAATTGTCTGAAATAATTAAAGTTTTCCCTTGAGTGCTTATCTGCTTGAGTTGTTTATTTCGTGCAAATCAATAATCCTTCTGGAAGGTCTCACCACCCAGCCACAGACTTGGAAATTACGTCCATGGTCCCCTACCAAGCACTTCCTACTCCTATCGGTTGGAACAAATACAGTTGGGTATCTTGGGCATCAGGACTACTGTCCAGCCTCAAGTCCCATACCCATTTGACTGTTTGCCGTCAAAAATGAAAAATCTTCGCACTAGTATCACAACCCAACTCAAGGAGAAAAATTCCTGCAACCCCCTTGCTGCCCTTTCCTTTTCCCTTTTGGAGAAAAGTGATGGCAACTGTTTCCAAGTAGTTCAAGAGTTGTTATAGTTGTTTTCCTTGATTTTTTTTTATTCTTTTAACAATCTATCCAAAGTATTTAAAATAATAAATAACAATATATGTTCTGGCTATTTTTAGGCCCAATAATTTAATAGTAACAAAAGCATAAATGCAATTTTAACTAGGTGAAAATAAATCGTGATATCTCGTTGTATGTTACAACTCCCTCCCCTCGAGAGGAACACCGTCCCTGGAGTTCTTCGTCTATGTAAACAACATAGGATAAGCTTTTCGCATGACCTCCTCTTCCTCCCAGGTAGCCTCGTCCAGGCCAAAGTGCTTCCATTGCACTTTAACTTGGATGATGGCTCGCTTCCACAAGGTGGTTTCTCTCCGATCGAGGATACGAAGAGGCTCTGCCTGGAATTCTCCCTCGAGTTCTACCTGTACATTCATATTATATTGTCAGAATCTTTCAAAAACAATAATCCTTTACTCATATTACATTTCTATCATCATTACCTGAATACTTTCCCAGTTAATAATATGTTGAGGGTCGTAAATATATTTTTTTAACAAGGACACATGAAAGATGTTGTGTACTCGGATGTGGCCTGGTAGTGCTAATTTATATGCCACAGGGACAATCTGTTCCAAAATTTGGAAAGGTCCACAGTATCGGTGTGCCAATTTTGCATAGCCTTTCCACTGCAAGGTGCTCTTCCGAGGTTTCGCTTTTAGATACACATGATCCCAGCTGAAATTATTTATGACTTCTATTCTTGTCTGCATACACCTTGTGCCTATCTTGTGCCACTTTTAAATTCTGGCGAACCTTCTTAACGGTAGCTTCCATTTCTGCTAGCATGTCAGGACACAACGCTAATTTGTTTTATGGACTATTCCAATCCGTGGGTACCCAACACTTGCGTCCATAAAGTACCACGAAGGAGCTCATACCCAGGATTCGTGATGCCCATTATTGTAGGTGAATTCTACCAAGTGGAGGTGGTCCTCCCATTTTTGTGGTTGTTGCATTACAAACATGTGCAAAAAGAATTTTCCAGAAATGGAATTGGGTCCCCAGTCCTGCAAAAAGAGCTTTCCAGAAAGCAGATGTAAATTTTACATCCCTATCAGAGATCACCACTCGGGGTATCTCGTGTAGCCGGAACATCTCTCTCATAAATATGTCTAAAAATATCCATTGTTTTGTAGGTGGATTTTATGGGAATGAAATGAGCAGTATTACTTAGCTTGTCCACAACCACCATGATTGAGTTGTGTTTCTTTCTGGTATGAGGTAGCCCTATAATAAAATCCAGAGTTATGGTCTCCCATTCCATTCTGAAATGGGTAGTGGTTGCAACAGATCCGCAAGATTTTGATGTTCGGCTTTCACTAACTGACACTCTAAGCATTTAAATAAATATTCTGCCACATCTTTTCTTAAGTCGGGACAAAGATAATCTCTCTTGATAGTATAATACAATTTCTGGTATCCTGGGTGGGTGGCATAAGGTTTCCTGTGAAACTCATCGAGTAACATCTGCTTGATTAAGAATACAAATTCGATTTCTGAATGTTAACATTTTATCAGAATTAATTGCATACTCACCTTGCTTCCCTCTTTCCTGAGCTTCCAAATCTTTCTCCCATAAGAATGCATATTACGGAAGCCTCCCGAATAACTTTCGGTAGGCTAGATTGTGCATACTGAAATGTACCTCATAGATGCAATGTATTTTCCTGCTTAGAGCATCCGCTACTCGATTTTCTTTTCCTTTGATTTGTTTCAAGTCAAAATCAAATTCACTCAGAAATGTAGTCCATCTGGCCTGGCGAGCATTAAGTTAGATTGATTAGATAATTTTTTCAAACTACTATGGTCAGTTAATAGCAATTATTTCTTCCCTAGGAGATAGTGCCACCACATCTTTAGTGCATGTACTACTGCGATCAACTCTAAATCATAGGCAGAGTAATGTTGTTTGTAATCCTTCAGCTTTTGTGACTCATATGCAATGACTTTTCCTTCCTAAGTTAGTACTCCACCGACACCCTTGTTGAGGGATTTTATCCCCTAGGGCTTTTGGGTGGAACCCTAACAGACTGAAAGTTGTCTAAATAAAGAAACATGCACACACACAGCCATTAAGCTAGCAAAAGCTAATTCTAAAGTAAGAAGGACGTACCTCAGGTCCTACGTTCGGGTAGTTCCTCAAGGGTCCAAACCCTTCTTCACGTCCCTTTCGCTCCTTTGCCCTGCAAAACCAACAATTCCAAAGAATGCAGCAGTAAATGGACAAAGATTTATATGAAAATCATCTTTATGTTATACAAGAAAGGAGTTAGTTATAAACTTTTAGACATCGATTCATACATGAAATTCAAACATGAACATCATTAACATAAAGAAAGAAGCATATCGGGAACAAGACGTGTTTCTTTATTAGACAAATAGAATAGTATAAAAAAGAGAAATATCACCTGAACCACTTCCTGCAGGCTCCAAGCTCAGCCTCCTTCTGGATCCGTCCGGCCTCAAGCCACTAGTAGGTCACCCTCCATTACTCTCTCCAAGATGTGATGGGAAAAAATGAACATCCAAACACAAAGGAAACAAGGGTTTCCTATACAAATGGGGGAAGTGCAGAAGGCACAAGGGTCTTCAGACCTGATCAGGGGGAAAATCTCAGTATAGTAACCTTTCTCTCTCTTCTCTCCTCCCTTAGGCCTCCCTTTTATGTCTTTTTATACCAATTCCAAAGTAGTTTTTTAGTTAGGAATTGATTGGGAACAGTTGAGGCCACGGGCACTAACAGGTGATCAGCAGGTAAAACCTGCGATCTCCACCCGAAAATAAGGAGTTGTATATTTTTTTAAGTGTTTTAATACATATACGCAGGTTGGGTATATATGAACCCGCGTATACACGCGTTTAACTCAGGGAAATGTCGCGTACAGGGAATAAAACACTGTTTTTTAGATATATGACCAGGTCTGGAAGGAGGGGTTGCCCTAGGCCATGGCTGAAGCATCACAAACCATACTGGTGAGATTTGGAGCTATAACAGATGCCCCCCTAATATATGAGGTCAGAAGGGGTACATGATGGCCGAAATGTATTAAGCGAGTAAATGGAAAGGAAACCTGCCAGAAACTGAGGAGTACTTCACCGGAACGCAGCCTGCCAAGCCACAAAAGAAGATCAGAAAGAAACACCGTCTGAGGCGGGCATACCCATGCTTAGAGAAAGAAAAGTAAAGCATGTCCGCATATCAAGTACAAGTGGATCTACTAAGTATACAAGTATAAATGACTGTAAAATACATAATGGATCATCTGATCATAGTCGAACAAGTACATGTCTGAATATCACATATAAACTGTCAATGATGCTGGAAGATACAACGGATCACTGATATCAAAGACTGATCCCATAAGGTACCAACTGAACATGATGGATAAGGATGGTACTTCACTGTAAACTCAGGTGTCAGCATATAGAATGTCGCCGTAACTGACTGCAACATATGAGGGGGAATGGCATCAACTAGCAGTAATAGGAGCAACTGTCAAGTGAACCAATGAATGCTGATACAACCTGAGGTCTTCACCGACCGTCGTGGTACATTTCTACACCATGGGAATAAATGATATGAAGTCGACCATGTGAGAAATCGTTTGATTA
>APFE030556608.1:0-104485 GCA_000404065.3 Pinus taeda | reverse complement strand
TTTTTATTGGTTTATTTATTTAAATATTATAGTGAAATTTGGTAAATGTTTTAAGATTATATGAAATAAGTTCAAATATAAAGAAATAAGTAATTATTGTTTTTAAAATCGAAAGGATCTTAAAAAATCATAAAAGATTTATTTTTCTTTTAGGCTCTTTAACATTATTTGGAGTTTTTTTTTCTCTTAAACATTGGGTTAACCCCAATGATGGGAAGGGTGTTTACATCATTCCTTGTTCTTGTGGAACTCCTTATATTGGTGAGATTGGTCGATCAATAAACCAAAGGATTTGTGAGCATGTTGCAGATATCAAGCATGGAAGGCATGGAAGGTCTCGCTGCTCCACTTTGGCAGAACATGCAGAAAAAACCAATCATCACATTTGCATAGAAGAGGCTAGTGTCATTGCTAGGATTGACCATCTTCATCATCGTAAATTTAGAGAGGCTTTAGAAATTGAAAAGAGACATGTTAATCTTAATAGAGACGATGGCTCGCGTATAAGCAGATGTTGGATCCCTGCTCTTTCTTCCTAATATTTTTTATTATTCTAATTTAACAATAATATTTTTAATTTTATTACTATTTATTAGTAATAGTATCACTAATTATTTGTAAAATAATATTTGTTAATCCATCTTAACTATATTGTTTATAATGTTTTAAAATTAGTTATAAATCATTTAATACCCTAAATTTAGTTATAAATTATTCTATATTTAGTTGTTAGGAGTGCCAATAATAATATATTATTAAGAATACTTCATAAATTAATAAGTGGGGTTAAGAATAAGTTTAAACCTATTAATAATAATAGTTTTTTTCCCCTAAGAAAAATCGTAATTTCAATTATAGAAAGAAATTACATTTTGTAGATGCATATGCATATGTTGAACATGTCCATGACAAGTTGTCATCATCAAAAGATCCGAGTTCTAATATGTTGTTACCTTAGTCCACCCTGGGAGGTAACAAGCCAGTAATAAATGAGATATACAAAAGATGTAAAACCAAAGCTGTCCGAGAGATGATAAATATGTACATAAACAAAAACCAAAAATCCTGTAAATTTATGCATGTAAATCCATAAATGGTTGGCGATAATACTGATAGTGAGCATCATCGAGTTGTTCAATCATCAGAGTGCCTGGATCCCGGAGCGCAGCTTCTTTGGAAAGGCCATCAACTGCTGCGTCCCGCTCCCCAAGTCGATGGAATCACCAGAGGTAGACCAGGCAATATCTGATGACGGAGGAGGAGGTCGAAGTGGAGGCCTTCCACGCTTTTTCTGTGAGGACTTGGCTGGAGGAGCAGTCGTAGCCGGAGGGGCAGAGTGTGTTTTAGTCCTTCTAACAGGCGAAATGGGGTGCTGAGGCAAATCCTCTGAGGACCGAGGTTGTTCCACCTGATTGGAGCCTTCTCTGGTGATTGGGTCTTGTCTCGGAGCTTTCCTAGAAGAACTTCCATTAAGGGGGAAATCTTTGAACACATTCCAAACTCTGTGACATCTCTGGCACCTGAATGGGATGCCCTCGTAGTCTAGGATCTGTCATCTAGTGATATTCCTCCACTGTATATTGATATGTTCCAGAACTCCATCAGAAAGGTCCATGTGGACAAGGATCCGAGCATATGCCATGCGCCCCAAAGTCAGGAATGAGGCATCAAATGTGAGATAGTTGTCAAGAGTGTTCCCTATCCTCTTGAAGATGTCCTCCATCCAAAAGTGGAAAGGGAGCCCCGGGAGGCGAACCCAAATAGGTCTGGCATCCACCCGTTCTTGTTCAGGATCGAACATCAGTGTCCATCACCGAAGAAGTACAAGGGCTTGGTCGATGTGAAAAACAGTGGAAAGGACCCAATTGGTATGTGCCAAGCAGCTAAAGCGCATCGCAAACCATCCTTTTACAAAAGTTTGTACCCTGGGGGGGTCGTTTAGGTGATGTCCCCAAACCTCCATGGTCCATTTCTGCAAACGCTCCACACTGTATTTTTTGCCAATGACTCGACCCACCAAAACTCGCTCTGACGACTCCATATACTCCAATAATGGAGTATCCTTAGAGAATTTTAGAAAAAACTTCGCAGTTCTTAAGCTTGAAACTCTGCTTTCTCTTAGACCCCTCTCTTAATATGGAGGTTGCCGCAACAGGTAGGATGATAGACTGTGTTGTCGGAGATGATGAAACCCTAGTAGGGTCAGATGAAAAGGAAGCAAAAAACCTCGGAATGGAGCCGATACCAGTGAAATTGCCTTGCCGCCGGGGTAAGAAATGTAGAATAGGCGAATGCCAAAGAGGCCGAGGTTGAGAGGGATTTAGACAAGAGTTTTCCGGAGCCAGACGAGGAGGGGAACAAAGTAGAGGCCGCACCTAGGGTTAGGCCTTCAGGGGCTTCCCGAGTCTCAGCAAAAGCCAAAGTGCAAGGAGAAATCGACTGAGAAATGAACTCCAGGTTGACAAGTGTGTCTTCAGGCAGTGAGACTGACCTAAACCGAGGGCTAAAGATGGGGGGAGGGCACCAATTTCATCGAAGAGCTCATTGTCAAATGAGTAAAAACCCTCAAGGGTGGTCCTCGACTCCGTCCAAATGGGCTCACCTTCCGACGGGTCCGCTGAATAATCTAAGTTATCCTCCATAACTGTCACAGCCGTTAGCTGACAGCTACCTGCGGAATCCAAACGATGAACGAAGGAAGGTTAAATGGAGAGAGGTAAAACTGCCCAAGTGAATGTGCTAGCCGGAAATAGTTGTGGGTTAAGGAGTGACGCGGGTGAGAAGCAGCAAGGAAAGAGGCAGGAAGCAGTCAGTCGACGGCAGCAATGGATTTGAAGGCAGTTACAGGGGCAGGCGGTGAGAGCGGACTGCTAGACCAATACGCCGTGGCAAAAACTAGAGCAGGAACCCTAACCTACCCATCTCCTCCCCACTAGATTTCCCTAAAATGAATCAACACTTATGAGTGCATTCTATTAATAATAATAGTTATTAGAATATTATATATAAAAATAGGGTTATAATGGGGTTATAAATATTAATAAAAATAGTTGTTTTATAATATTAAATAATAATAAACTTAACATATTATAAGTATATTTTTTCTATAATATTTTATTCTTAATAACATTATTACCTCTAACGATATTATTTTTAAATAACTTAAAAAAAAATTGAATTTATTTAAAATATTAATAGAATTTAATTTAATAATATTTTTATAAATTAAAATTAATTTTAGCTACCCTCTCCTTCTTGGTCAAATCTTAATTATTAATTTTTTTCTTAAGTCAAATTAGATGTTACACTCTAATGGCTAGCTAGCTGCTCTCTACATCTATTTATTACATTGCCTAGATTTGGTTCCTCATCTTGTCTTGAAGATGAACCACGCTGGCTAGTTGGAGGCGATTCAAACTAGATGTTACACTCTAATGGTTAGTTAACCGCTCTCTACATCTATTTATTGCATTGCCTAGATCTGGTTCCTCATCTTGTCCTGAAGATTAACCATATTGGCTAGTTCGAGGCATCGAGGAGATTATCGCTTATGTAATTTTTACCAAAAAAATGTTGTTATAATTAACATGAAATGTAATTGGTACATTATTACATCATATACTCAACATAAATTTCACATATAACATCTAAAAAATACTAATAATAAAAAAAAATCAATATTAACCATAAATAAAATAATCAATGTGCACATTAACTAATTTTTTTTATATCAAATATATATAATATAAATATATATCCATCTTAAAATTAGATTTATTATGTATATATATAAAGAATCAAATTCCTAAATATAGAAGCTTTGTCTCATTTTTTTACTTGAAAATAAATTTTCAAGTCAAAAAAATTATGATCCCCTTAATTTATAATATATTTTTTTAATTAAAATACAATTATACAAATTTAATAATCTAATTAATTATGCATAACTCTAGCAAAACTAACTTTTTTTAATCCACTTACCACTTAACCCACTACATTCAACTCCAGCCAATCAAACAATTCAAACCATCATTAAATTTCACAGAGATGAAATTTTATATTCACGACAATATTAAATTTTGTAAAAGTAAACAAACTTACTCCAATAGTCACACTTTATGATTATCCATCAAATTATGTAAAGTTTGTAGGTAACTCAACCATGTGTGCCTCGTTTCCAATCACATTGCCTTATCTTTTAAAAAAAGAAATTATCTTTTCATTAAGAAAATAATACAATATTATATATATATATATAAAACTCTCCAAAAAACCTCAAAGATAAACAACATTAATGTCAATAAAAATATCCAACCACAAATTTGATACATTAAAGACAACATTGTCTATCGGAGTAAACATTGTAGACAAAACTAAATGGTTCAAAAGTTTATAAGAACCACAAAGTTCATAACATATCATATAAAGATAATTGAGGATATCGAATGATCTCTTTCTAAATGGTTGAGAGTCTCTCTTCGATCTTCAAAAAAAGTGTGCCCTTTCTCCATATGTAGAGTTTTTTTTAAATGTGCCCTTTTTCCATATGCAAAGTTTTCTAGATATATTGTCTATCTGTGGAGCGAGCTTTTTTTAAGAAATTAAATCTAATTTTTAAAGAAAAAACATACAAATAACCTTTCCCCAAGAACTATTCTATCACACTTTTTTTTAAGAAATTAAATCTAATTCTGGAAAGAAAAAACACACAAATAACCTTTCCCAAAAACTAATCTATCATACTTTTATGTTAAATATCACACTGCCTTAGGTTTAATAAACAAACTTACTCCAATTAAAAAGAGAACACACAAATAATCCTTCCCCAAAAACTAATCTATCACACACTTATGTTAAATATCACATTGCCTTAGATTTAATAGACAAACTTACTCCAATTAAAAAAGAGAACACTCAAAAAAACCCTTCCCCAAAAACTAATCTAACGCACTTATGTTAAATATCACATTGCCTTGTGTTAAATAAACAAACATACTCCAATAATCACACTTTATGATTCTCCATCAAATCTTGCAAGGAATTCAACCATATGTGCCTTAGTTCCAATCACATTGCCGCATGTTAAATATTCCTCGCTTTAGGTAAACATTTTTAAGTAAAGAACTTAACCTGGATTGATATATAAAATTTTGCAAATTTATGTTACAAGTTTTATATTTATTCTTTTTTTTTCACGTGGATTGATATATTATTATTATTATGCAATTTTAAGGTCATAACCAAGTCAGACACTAAATTGGTGTTATTTGTGGAATAAGAGACTCATCTCCACGCAGCGATTTGACTACTAAGTTTACAAAGGCATACATACCCTACCCCCTTTGGTTTTGAACATGTGACCTCTTAGGAGGAAACACGTGCTCTTAACCATTAGGCGCACTCAAGCTATAAAAATAGACAAATAAGTTCCTTTTTTTACGAGTGGCGTATTAGTTAATTTGAGTGGAGTTTAATATTGATTCTAGTGTAAATATAATTTAATTTATAAATAAAATTATTAAAAAATAAATAAATTATATTATAATAAAAATTATATGAAATAATTTAGTTATCTTATTTATTTTAAAATATTTTAAAAAGAAAATCGAAAAAATTAATTGCACTTCAAAAAAAAATTAAATAAAAAATAATTGTACTCCAAAAAAATAAAAAATAAAAATTGCATTCTAAACAAATATAATAATATACTAAACACACATATAAATATATTAAATATTGGTTTAATATTGAAAAACTATCTTAATCATACAATCAATTAGTTGAGAAAATATATGAACCAAACACTAAGAGTTATTTTAGTTGGACTAAATCTCTTAAATCCAATTAATTAACAAATAAACAACTCACATAACAATTAAATTTATATTGAGGAACATCATTCAATATGTACAAGACAAAAGTTAAATCTCCGACACCCTCCCTTAATAAGTACTTGTCATTGATATTCTTGTGTGGGAATGTCTTCATTACCATTTCTAATTCTTTTTTAAATCATGTAAAGTGAACATGACGCTGCCTCATAACCTTTGTAAAGGTGTAGTTGGCAAGTTGAATTCTCAAGTTTCACTCTTGAACTATCAAATAATGAATCTCCTGAATTCAGTTGTTGAACAACGTACACAAGTTGTCACATAACTTAACTAGAAAACTACTCTCATGCCTTCAACAAGTAATGAAGGATCCTTACCTAGATCCACAACCTCCAAACTAACTGGACAACCATCCAGCTTTACTTCACTTGATCTCTTGAAGATATAGTTCCTTAATAGCACGGTCAATTTTCTATTTGCAACCACTAAAATAATAGTCATTCTATGGACGTGTTTCTATCTACCGAGATACATGGGTGTCAACCATTATACTCGCTAGTTGTTTAGGAAAGTAGTCTAGATACTGAATGTATCCAGAGTCAACTATTACAACATGACCTCTTTGACTTAATTTTAAATATTCATCATCATTTGCCTTTACAAAAATATATGCCAAAAATGATATATTGTAAGAAGGCATGGTAACCATACCGACGTTGGTAATTGAGGGTGGATATATACATTCAACGATGGCAACAATGCATTCACTCATGATGGAAATTTGAACAGACTATAGCTTGTCAACTTCTCTGGTTTAGCAAAACTCTTCATCAAAGCTCCTTTAGCCAAATTCATTTGGAAAATCTTCGCCCAACAATTGTCCACCAACACAAAGAGCACAAAGATGATAAATTTACTTCATTAGAGAAATTTTGAGGTCTAAAATGAGCCTCGTGAGAAATATTATAAAATAATAGTGGAAATAATAAAATAAGATTAGATTACATCATCAATTTTAGAGGGAAAAAGAAAAAACCACTTTTTCAACTCGTATTTTCAACTTATCTCCATAAAATTTTACTCAAATTTCGAGCATGAGCACTCTTTGGATGTAGAATTTAGTTCCTCATCCAAGGAGTACCCGTGTTGCATACTTTCGATGGACCCTTCTACACGAAAAATGAGAAATCACTGCAAAGAAAATACCTTCTAGTGGAGGTTATAAAGAAGTTTTTTTAGTTATAAAATTGGAAGAAAAAAATTTGTCAAAAAAACATCCACTAAAACATTTGTTTGTGATAGTGGATGTTTTAGAGAGATTATGACGGAACTTCATCACAATTGAAGAAATATGGGTGGTCGGAGGTTTTAGCGGATGTTATTTTTGCGGTGCACTTCATGGAATAAGTAGCACTAGTGAATATATATATATATATATATATATATATATATATATATATATATTATATATATATAAGCGTCAGACTACATAAATAATTAAAAGCATCGAGGCGTTGAATGCAAATAACATCAGTGCTTGAAATGTATACCACCTCTATTCTTATATATCAAAAATCGCCTTAGGTCTTTCTTTTAAAGAAAGACACCGGGTCACGCAAAGGAATATTGCAGTCTCAGTGTTTTTGTTTACACTCGTAGTGTCGATGCCTTTTGTTTGTATAAATGCATCGGTGCATTCAAGATATAAAAGGATTGGAGTCGTTAATTTTAATAATTAATGCACTAGGGTTGGAAATAATATTTTGTAGGATTGGGGCATCAGTTCTATTAAATCACTCGTGTGTTAAGAATTATAATGCACCGGGGCATTGATTAAAAATAGCACTAGTGCTTGAATAACCAAAAGCCCCGGCGTTGTCGCTTTCCGAAAAGGTACCGGTCATGCAAAAGATATTGTCGCGGTGTTTTTATATAACATAATGCACCACCATCTTTTTGTATTGAAATTTCTTGTTTTTGGAAACATCGACCTGTGACAGTGCAATTATTGTAATTTTTAAAATCTGCTATTCATCGAAAAATCGAAATATATCTTATAATAGTATTCATATAGATTTAAATTTGATTAGTGCATTTGTATATAATGTTTGGATTAATTTGATATATTATCAAATTTCATGTCCCTTCATTATAATATTCAATCATTCATATATTTAATCAATGGTGTAACATTTCACAACGACATTAGAGAACACAATAGAGTAAATTAAAATATATTTTATTATACATAAATAAGAGGCTCTTTATCATACAAAATGGGATTGTTATTAGTAAACCCTTGTCTTTCAATTGGAACACTATGTCCATTACATTAAACAAAATGTTTGGTTTTCACAAATAATCAATCTTCGTTGGAATTATTGTCAGTGCTCAAGCTACTTCCATGATTTGGGTTCTTTGGACGAATTTTTTGTTGACTGCAACGATTGTTTTCATCTTCTTGATCTTGTTCCATCTGCAAATGTAAAAATAAAGTGTAATTAGTATATCTACATCAGTGAGAATAATGAAAAGTGAAATGAATAATATACATCAATATAAATTGAACAGCAGTGTACCATAGCAAGAAGTGACTCATAAATTGTGCACATGGTTTCAAAACCAAGTCTCATGCCTTGTTGAAACAAGTCTTCTGCTGGTGTAGTTCTATATTTTGTTCCCTGCATGTTTTAAATCCCATTATAAATCATAGATTTAATATAAAAGAATTTTTTTATCTATTAATTATAATCTCAGAGAAGTAAAACAACATAGATACTTACAAATTTCAAAATTAACTTTTGATATGCCAACATATACTCACAACCCTTAGTTAACCAAATGTCAATCAATTCTTCTGATGGCTCTTCTTTGTATGTTAGCACCTATTTGAAGACATTCAAAGATGGTTGTTGTAAAGAAACTTAAAATATACAAAAAAGAAACCTTGAGTTTTATAATGAAATATAAACAATCACTTGCAAACTTTGATATCAACCCTTTTCTTCCTTGTCGTCTTGTTTATGTGTTGAATGAGTTCCATTTTCTTTTCTTTTCTTTCCTACGAAAATACTTGAAAATTAATATTTAATGATAAATTATTTTTTTATATGTACAAAGTTAGTCATGACTACATACATTTGAAGCACATTGTTGTTAAGATGGCTCCTCCTATGATGCAATTATGTCCATTTCTTTTACCATCTCCTTGTACATTTTTTAGATATTCCAACTGACATGTTCCACATATTAGCTCATTGATCATTTGAGATTTTCATAATCTTCCTGAAAAAGAAGAAGAAGAAGAAGAAGAAGAAGAAGAAAAGAAAAGAGAAAAAAGAAAAAAGAAGAAGAAGAAGGAGAAGGAGAAGAAAAAGAAAGAAAGAAAGAAAGAAGGGTAATAAACTATTTTTATATTAATATATAAAACCTAAATATAATAAAATTGAAATTAATAAATGAATGGTTTGTAGTAATATATACATATAATTCTAGAATATCATTTTAATTAGGAATATTACCTTTTGAATGATTTTTTTTGTTATTCTATATTTTTACTATTACAAGTCTTACTTGTCTCATTGACCATTTCTCTCGAAACACTTTTTGTACTTTAGATATAATTTGGTTCTTGGAATCATTGTAATGATTTTTGTATTGTAAGTGGAAAGTACGTCTATACATTTATTCCACTAGATCCCTCATAGTTTTGTAAAAAAAGTCCCCCCTTTCATTAATCTTTAGCACCACTCGAGATGAGCTAAAGACCAACTCATCATCATTTACATGTTCTATAATTTTTACTTTCTTAGAACGACATTAATCTTTTTCTTCGTTGTTGCTCCTTGTAGAACATTAAACATATCTGAATTAATAGATCATTTGAAATGTGTTATCTAATATTCTTAAGTATATTATTAAAAAAAAAAAAAACTTATATTGAATATTATTTTTTCATTCACTTGAGTCACCCTTTTGCAAATTTTCTATTAGGATTTTACACTCTTTCGCACTTAGATTAGAAATAATCTTATCAACCGTCTTCATTTTACTTAAAATATGAGAATCCAGATTATTTTATTAATAAAATGCAATTACATATATACAAGAAGTGTTGTCTCAAGATAGGTAGGCTATCTTGGACACACAATCTGTTGGTTGAGGAAATCTCTCAACCACACACCAAACTAGGAATAAGTAGATATAGCCAACTCCTATAGAATAGGAACTTACTCCTTACATAGAAAGAATCACAACTAGAGACAAGTAGGAATTAGATATTCCAACACTCTCCCTTAATGAGTACTTGTCTAAATGTCAGTTTGCAAAGTCTACATCTGGTCCAATCTGGTAATCACACCTTGTACCTTGTTCATTCAATTGTAGGTGCCTATATAAAGGAACAACCATCTACCAGAATGCATGGGTTCCCAACCACTGCACCCGCTAGTCTACTAGGAAGTCCTTCACATACATGGTTCATCCACCTCTTAATGAACCTTTTTTTTGACTTGGTCCATTACACTATGAGACATGTTACATCTCTCAATTCCCCCATTTAATTGAAGACTCAATTCTCCGATTACATATCAAGCTTAGATACAAGTACACCTTCCACCCTCGTACCTACCCAGTGGTTGATTCCACAGCTTGATGTCACTATGGAACACATAACAAAAGGGTATGCATGCCTCTCCAGGTCTTACAGTCATATGCCCTTTTAATATACTCCAAGCTTAAGAAGCTACTAGGTAAATAAAACTTTTTAGGGACCACAACTTTCCAAAAAACAAAACATGAAATGTAGATTTGCTATGATTACAATGCGTGACTCACACTTTATCACAATCATGAGCCTATTCTACAAACTTCGATAAACTACTAATCGCTTCTGCTAGATATACCACACCATTCATATGCTGGATTGTTTTCTCATTTGAATATTTCCATCATGGACTTTGTACTTTTGAGTCTTGGATATACTGCTCTTGGATCTCTATGCTTTCCCTGTCATCAGTTAGAGTAGCAAATTCTAACAACATGACTGCATATTGAGGTCACTAATATCAATATATATAGAAACTTTCAAAAAATATTCTCCTTAAAAATAATATGGAACAAAAGCACAAGCCATGATCTAAAATTCACTGTGTATTAATACAAAATCAACAACACATAATATGAATGAAAACAATGGCTTTCCTAATTTTTCCCGCAGAAGTATCTAGTGGCTAGAAAAATCTGAGTTTGGTTCATCCATACTATAATTTGCATTCCAGGGAGGAGGGGTTGCCCATTCTGAATCCCCTTGATCTGACATCCATGATGGATCTTTTGATGGTGTAACTGGAGATGATGAACCAACACGTAGCATGTGAAGTGCAACAATTGATTCTCTCATTGCAGATATGGCTTCAAAGTAACGTGTGTAAGATGCCAAGGCAACTGGAATTGGTCATAGAATTTCCCCCCAAACAGATGGTGGATCCTTAAAACTCTGACTCCATTGGAAATTTGTAATTTTTGTAGTTAAGGCTCCATAATCACTGGTTGCTTTAAGCAACAACTCTGAAAATTGGCGTTGAAACTCCGCTTCAACTGGAAGGCAATCAAGTGAATAGGGTTGTTGAAGACGTGCTATGATTCGATCCTTATTTTGAATGACATCTTTCAGTATAGAAGTGGTCTTAGCAATATTTTGACATTTTTTTTCATTTCACTCACATGAGTGAGATGTGCCAAACTGTTATCATCCTGTCAACCTTGCAGTTCTACTTGCAAATTCGCCAAATTACGTTGCGCAGATGTAAGGTCTCTCAAAACTCTTATCAAAGTATCACTTTTATCAGTAAGACTTGACACATTACCCAAATTTTGCACACCTTCGTGTGGAACAGAGAAGCCAAGATAGGAAGCAATGGAGAGGGCGTTTGTCATGCCTCCTAGATGCCGCAACGGTTTCTTCCCCACCCATGTTGTATCTCCTCCTCAAATTCCAATGTGAATACACAGGATTTGTTTATACAATAGCCTTCGGAGGGAATGTTTCTCTCTCGAAACAAATTTACATACTCGCTATTTTTCTCAGCCCACGAGGGGCCAAGCCCTTCATGCTCTGATACCAACTTAAAATATGAGAATCCAAATTATTTTATTAATCAAATGCAATTACATATATACAAGAAGTGTTGTCTCAAGATAGGTAGGCTATCTTGGACACACAATCTGTTGGTTGAGGAAATCTCTCAACTACACACCAATCTAGGAACAAGTAGATATAGTCAACTCCTATAAAATAAGAACGGACTCCTTACATAGAAAGAATCACAACTAGAGACAAGTAGGAATTAGATATTCCAACAATTTTGTGGCTCTACATGACACACACTAACCAATACATATTAGTTACACTTACATATAGTTCAAACATATTAATTTTGTAAAAAAGTTACAAATAGTTTGCCTTCTCTGCTTTTTTCGATATGTTATCATTGTGTCGATCAATTTTTTTGTTACTTGACACTTTCTTAGACATTTTTTATCAATATACAACCTATATCATTCAATACATAAGCCATTAAATATGTTTTATACATAAATCAAATAATTTTCAGTGAAAAAGAGCTCTTGTAGCCAGTGCATTTATTTGAATAAACGCACCAGACGTTTAATTGTTCGACACTGTTAGCGATTTTTTTTTTTTAAATAAATTTAAATTATGATGGTGCAATTAGTAAAGATAAATGCAACACAATGACTTAACTATGTTATTTGGCAGAGGTGCACCAATGTGTTATATTACATTGAGAGCAACGATGAACAAACTTGACAAAACTGACAGTTTTATAATATATCAGTGTGTTGTTTTAAACAGGGTGCACTGATGCGTTATATTACATAGAATGTACCATGGAACATATATATCCTTTTTTTTTTAACGGACAAGGCCGACAGGGTTTGGATCTAATTATATAAGTAATCAAACACCCTATATATAATAAGTACACAAACCCATTAAATCTAAAATGCCTAAAATGAAAAACCCCAATTGTGAAGTGGTAGAGGGGGTTAAACCCTAAGTTGAAATTTTGTAGTCACATAAGCAATAAGAAGCAAGAGTTTAAGGTAAATATTGAATGTTTTTGTTGTATTTTCTGAATTTTAATTAAATTTAAATAGGAACAAAGATCGTAAAAATATTTAGTAATGAAATCAATAATAATTTTTTTATTATACAAGGTTTTTAATTTTTATTTTCTGAATTGTGAATAAATATAACAAAACCTGTAAAAATAATTAACAGTAAAATTAAAACGTTTTGTTATCCATGGTTTCGAGTGAATCACCATACCTTCAAAATTATGATCTTTCTGCTGCGGTTCAAAATTATTTTGCTGCTCCACAGTGCTCCCAGTATGTCTCTCCTATAAATGGTCTCTCTTTTAATTAAACCCTAGCATAAATTGTAAAAAAAATTATTAGAAAAATAAACAATAAAATTTAATTTTTTTACTATGCAAGGTTTTGAGTGAATCACCATACCTTTCAACTTTTGATATTCTAAATAATTACGTTCTACAAAGTATTTTGTTGTTGCACAATGTTCCTGGTATGTCTCTCTAGCAAATCACTCATTTGAAATTCTGGGAAAAATAATGAAATAGTGAATAAAGTTTTACTATTTAAAAGACTTTATGACATTAGATTTCGAAAAATAAAGTATTTTGTTGTTGCACAATGTTTCTGGCATGTCTCTCTAGTAAATCACTACTTTGAAATTTTGGGAAAAATAATGAAATAGTGAATAAATTTTTACTATTTAAAAGACTTTATGACATTAGATTTCGAAAAATCAATTGTCATCTATTTTTAAATTTTAAAAAAAGAAAGAAAGAAAAAATCAATTTTTTTCACTTTATCTGAACATCGGTCTGTTTGATAGTAAAGGGCACCGAAGCATTTATAATAAAAGTGCATTGACATTGCTGGGGTGCCAATTTTTTTCAACGCAACGACGTGATACAATTCTTTTTTTTTTCATTTTCATTTTTTCAAAATCTCGAAATGGTGTGATTACTTTTTTTAATGCAACGGTCCGATTTGTATTTAAACACATTGGTGTTGTAATTGTTTTAAGAGCACCGAGGTGGTTGAGTTCATTTTTATTTTCTAAATTTCGAAAACATGTGCGTACCAATGTTATTTTTTTTTTAACTTGTCGATGTGTTTTTGTACAAGAGCATCGATATGATAACATGTTTTATATTTTTCGGAATGTCGGAAAACGGTGCGCGTATTATTAGAATGCCTTGGTGTTGTTATGATATAAACACATTGGTGCAATTTGTTCTGATAAGTGCACCGAAAGGGTTTAAAAGTTATCTTAAATTTTATTTTCACATAAAATGACATATTAATCTCAGATTATCCTTCAAGACACATCCATATGAATTACAGTAGTTCATTAGTATACATTTTCCGCTTAAAATCGCCTTATTCTTGAAAAATGGTTTAAAAACTATATTGAAATTCATATTATGGTATATGGTTCTCGAAATTAATTTATGCACGCAAAATTGTATTTCTCGTTTTTTTCAAATGTGGGGACAAAACCTCAATAATATTAAATGGTCAATTCTTCACATTCCAACTCGTTCCATATTGTTGATCAAAGTCCTTCGTAGAGTTCTCACTTTCCATCTTTAGTAAGTTCATATTTCATTTATATTTCGATAATATAATTGATTTGTTTTTAATCCATGTCAATTTGAATAAAAATATACCCCAATTTGCAAGATCCTGATTTATAATCGAGTTCAAATGTATAAAATATTCCTCTATTTCAAAAATGTTGGTAGCTCTTATCAGGAGCAACATATCGCAAGAAATTGGTAGATGAAAATGGACAGCCACTTCACCCTGCCAATTGGAACATGGCATCTTCTAGTTGCAATCATGGATCAATGATGGTAATAATTGTTTAGTATAATGTAATTTCAACAAATCAATTGCATTGACGTGCTTACTAATATAATTGATATTATACTAATGACATTCAATATTTTTTGAAATTAGGATTTTAGTGATGATAAGCGACCCACCTACCATATTCCGGTGCACCCCACTACAACATCAACTCGAGAGAATGCTACATTAAGAGCAAGACTCAAAGAGAAATCATACAAATAATGGTCGAACCAACCACCTATTCAATCCCCATTATGTCTAGATTCACCAATTATGAATGACTACAACAACAGTAGTTCTTCATCACAAGTTGGAAATGGAGGAAATGAAATAGAGGTTGGTATGGATGATTACTTACAGGATATGACTGCCATGGAGGCAATGTTGTTAGATGCATTCCAGAACGATGATCTAGGGGATGATGCTCATATCATTGATACCTTATTCGAAAGCCTAAAATTTGCTTCCACCACCCCTCTCTTTGGACCTATTGGCAAGTCTAAGTCTACTCAATTGGGGACAACAATGTTGTTGTATAACTTGAAAGCAAAGTTTGGCATGTAGAATGCATGTTTCTCAACAATATTGAGGTTATTCACCTGCATGATTGATCAAGTGCCTTATATTTTGAGAAATCTTGTCACACAATCAACATTAAAAATAATTGATTTTATAAACATTAAATATTGACATTGTACAATTACATTCCCCACCAACTGCAGGTTATTCAAAGATAAGGTTCTTCCGAGTGATAATGTCTTGTTGGGTAGTTGCGAAGAGGCAAAGCAGTTGTTGAAAATGTTGGGTGTTGATTACATATCATATCATGCAAGTCTGAATGATTGTATTTTAAATAGAGGAGAATATGTAGGCAAAGAGATATGTCTAAAATTCGGAATGATATGTACTGTAATTCAAAGAAAATGGGTAAATCACATGGTTCTCCTCATAAGATATTGAGGCACATATTTATAATCCCATGGATTCAAAGGCTCTTTCGTTGCAAAGAATTAGATATGTTGTAGGGATGAAATGCCTCACAAAAAAGTGAGTCGGGAGTTATATGAATCCCAACAAACTCAATAGTCATGAAGCATATAGAGGATACATGGTCTAAAATATTCAAGGATGAAGTACGAAGTCTACGACTCAGCACAGACATGGATGGCGTCAACCCATATTCCCTCAAAAACACCAACTATTATATTTGACCTATAGTAGTGATCAATAACAATATCCCCCCATGGTTTTCCGTGAAAAATGAACATCCTATGTTGGCTCTCATAGTCTTTGGTAGAAGACAAGTGAAGAATATGGATGTCTACTTACAACCATTGGTAGATGAATTAAAGAAATTATGGGAAAGGATCCATGTGTATGATGTATTAAGACCCATCACAACATAGAGGAGTTTTACATTGTATGGTATATGTGCTTACCTCATACATGCTTATCCAGGCTTAGCAATTTTCTCTCGTAAATTACACTTTTATTGATTTTCTTATATACGTAATAATATCGTTTCGCATATTAATTTAATTCGATGCAATTGTTCTGATCTTCTTCATGGTCGCTAACGTGTCGGCCTATATACAATATTTTCGCAAGTCTTGTAACAAAAGGGTATTATGGATGTAAATGCTTTGGACCTTCTCTAAAGGCTACATGGTCTGACCACCTACAAAATCCAGTGTATGATTGCTCCAGGGTATTCCTCCCAGAAGAACACCCTTACAGAAGAGAAACATCCGCTTTCAATGGTAAACCAGAGAGAACCCAAAGGCCTGCAATAATAATACCAACTAAATGACTTAGATCATATGAGAGAGAGAAGGATAAGGAGTTTTCGTAAATGTTTGATTCAAATGGGGAGTCTATGTTCAATGATCCAGAATTATTCGACACCTATGCTGAGAAATTGCCCATTGGGATGAAAAGAAAATTTGTCTTTTATGAGCTCCCATATTGGGAGAATCTTAAGATTTCCCACTTACTAGATCCCATGCATATATTTCAAAATGTTTTATCTTTTTTATGGAGGCACAAATCATTGAGAGAAAGTGACACATTGGTTGCTAGGAGAAATCTTATTTCTTCAAAGACTAAAAAGAAACATTGGCCAAGACAAGAAACTAGATGAGAGGTTTTTCCCTCTTGGTCTTTCAAAGAAGGTGATGTCCCATGGACGTTAAAGAAAGATGGTCTTTCTTTGGAAAAGGAATTTATAATGAGTGTGAGGGTGCCTTTTTTATATGGGTCTTCACTATGATGTTGCTTCACTGTGGAAGGTTGTTTGTCGGGGTTGAAATCACATGACCATTTGAACCTTCTAAGAGTATGTATGCCAAAAAGATGTGACATGTCATATCTAAATTATCTACATTTTTACATTGGATCACATCAAAGGAAATTCATATGGATAGAATTCCTTGGTGGAATCAAGAGATAGCTAAGATTGTTTGTATGCTAAGAAGGAACTACCAACGAGTTTCATGGACTTGAATGTTCATTTTCTAATTCACCTAGTAGATGAGGTTGAATTAGTTGGGGTGGTTTCTTGTCGTTGGATGTTCTTCGTAGAGAGGTACATGAAGAAATTGAAAGGTTTTTTTCGAAAAAGGGCAAAACCCAAGGGTTCTATGGAAGGGGGGTATCTATCATATTAGTTTTTATATTATGCCAGTGAGTACATCTAGTAGATCAACAACACACCAGGTGCGGTGATTTGGGATGACGAAAGGGATAAAGACAAAATAGAAGGGAAGTTTCTTGAAAGGAATGTAAAGAGGAACATGATAAAGAGTAAGTGACTTATCATTTTTCAAGTTTATACACAGTGATTATTCACATTGAAATTCGTATTAATGCATATTTTGATCTCATATGTATTTTGTGTGTGTGTTTGTGTGTGATTTCATCAGCGAATTCAGAAATTGAATCCATCAACAAATTCATTCTTCATAATATGGAAGCGACACAACCATGGGTTGCATTGTATGAATAGAAGAGGAGGAAATGGGACAATGATAGGACAAAATTCAAACAGTTGAATAGTAGAAGCATGCCTCATCCTAATCATTTAAAAGAATTTATTCCAATGACCTGTCCTAATAATTTGGTTGTTGATCAAGTCATAGAGAAATATGGTGCATCTGGTCATAACTCATGTGTTGGAGAGGATGCACTAATCATAGGGATTAGGTGCAGCAACTCGGTAATTATAATCTCTTTCTGTACATTTTTAATGTCATACTACACCTTTGAATTGTAACATAGATATATATGTGTGTGTGTGTGTGTGTGTGTGTGTGTGTGGGTTAGTAGACACATGACATTGTGATTTTTTCACTTTTTTATTGGTGCATATGTTCCCATCTATGTGGGCATATGGACATAATTTTCGCACAAAGGATGTCGATGATGAATGCATGACACAAGAGTGTGGAGTGGAAGTCAAGTTCGACCAATCTAGTCGCGCTAGCCACCATGATCAAAACCTAATGCAATGGACATTAGGTTATGTTGGAAAGATACAAGAGATCATTCAAGAGGACTTCTCTTCATTCCAATTTGTTATTTTTAGGTGCAAGTGGTGGGACACCTTTGACCAGAATAATGTAAAGGAAGGTTGCGATAATGGGTTGATATCTATCAAATCTAGAAAGATGTGGCATGACGTTAGGGAGCCTTATGTTTTTCCAAAACATTGCAACCATGTGTTTTTTTTACCCAAATGTATTAAATAGGGATTGGTGGTTCGTATTAAGATACGACCCTAGATCTAACATGTTTTAGAGAACAACAGTGTTATCATGCCAAACGAGGAAGATAATCAGGGTGGTGACAACAAAGAGTGATATGTACTTGTGTTATTTCATCATTTATACTATTGTTGTATGTTTTTGTTTTCTTTATTTCGCTAATTATATTGTATTTTTATTCGTCTTGCTAGCATTTTGTATAATTGGTAAGATCCACAAACATTTTTACACGTTTTTTTGCAGTTGAAACTTTTTTACACTTAAAACTAAGTATTTCCAATTGTGTACAATGTCTATGATAATAAGGATTCAAGGTCACAATCATTCTCAAATAGGAAAACGATAAGAATATAACCAAAATGAGAAAATGGTGAATTTAGAAACAACATTGAATATTTAGTCTCGATTGAGATACGTATTGGTTTATTAATAAGTTCACATGTTTTTTCTTCATGTTTAGTTCAAAATTAATATAAATTGTGTAGTGATAACTCTATGAGGACTTTAACAATGAAAAAAATATGTATTGATATGTAAGATTAAATTCTTGACATGAGAGATAAAGTCATGTTTACTAAATTTAAATTACAGTTCTTGCAACATTATGTAAAATTAAAAGGAGGTCTTATGCATGTATAAAATGTTGATTACATCTTTTTATGGACCATAAGAGAAACAAATGGGCTTACATGGATGCAGGAGAGATTTTAATTTTTCTTCATGGATAATGTAACAATTTTGGCTTTTTTTTAATTAAAAAATTATAATAAAAATTGAATTAACAAATATTTTAAATGGCTAAGAATTAAATGATAAATAATCTGATGGTGATTAAGAGGCATTTGTTTGATTTTCAAATAGACTTCGTGATGCATTTTTATTTCCTATTTAGATTATGTAAAATAAATATCTATTTTTATGTATTTATAAGTAAATTATTTAAAATAGACATGTCTTTATCATTGTGAACATGATGTAATATTAGCTAAGAGAAATGTGAAAACATGAATTTTAGTGACTATCTCGTGATAAGTATGTGGAAAAAATAATATTTCTTGAGTTGTTCATTAAGAAATAATCAAATTTATTATTTATCAAAAGTTTAAATCTAATATAGTATGATTTTTGTATTGTTTAACACATATTTATTATTAAAAATATTTAAATTTAAACCAGTACAATAGCAAATAAAGAACTAACATAGTACCAAAATGTTATATCTTTATTACTAGATAAAAAGTTCACTTAACTCTTTAAGGGAGAACTTCCAATAGAGCAAATCCCCAACTACAAGTAACTTCACAAGCCTTATTTTACATTTATTGATCCTCATCTCATCTTTAGAGAGAGAAATTTCTAATTTAAATTGGTAAAAGTTGCTATAAATATTAATTTTAAATTATTTGAAAATATCATAGCTTTAGTAATAAATTAAATTTTTTCTAAAAATAGAATTTTTCAAGTTATATTAAATCTAAATTAATTATAAAAAACATTCTTACTTAGATTTTAAATTTAACAATAGATTGAATTTTAAAACCAATATTGAATTGGTTAAACTGTTTTTTTTTAAATATATATATATATATATATATATATATATATATATATATAGAATAGATAGATAGATATAATTATATTAAAATTGAACAAGTTACACATTTTTGTCTTATTAAGAACTAACTAAATTATTTACGTTTAATTATTTTTTCCTTGTGAGTATTGAAATATTTTACTAAATAAGCTAGAATGAATATGAATGAACTATCTAAGCAATAGAAAAATATTTAATGTAATTTTACAATCATAGTTTCAACCATACTAAACTTTGTAATTTATAAAAATATATTTGCATTATTTTTTAAAGTAAGTCGTTTTGCAAGCAATTTCACATATAAAAATTTGATATAAATTCACCAATACATAATCTATAATAAATATTGTTTCATAAAAATAAACATCTTGATGATAACCATCTAATGAACATAAACATCATCTAAGATATACATTCAAATTCACTACCATCGTTTAATGATATACACCTCTAGCACACATAGATGTCATTATTTAGCACACAAATCTAATAACCTAACAAGGCATCATCATCGTGATCACATCTAACAAAACACAAAAATTGTAATCTAACATCATCACCACACACATCCTAAAACTAATATACATCTCATGTTAATAATTGTTATCACATACACATATATAATTTGCAAGCACATGAATGAACATATCTAACCTGACCTAACAATGTACACATCAACAACAACATACAAATTAAGTACATAAACATGAACAAAAAAAATTATATATATATAAGTCAAATAACTACATCAAGTCAAATAACTGCAATCAAATATCTGATACAACAAACGTAGTTGTGCCAACTTGTTTTGCAGCAGAAGATGATGGATGTTCAACTATTTCCTCAACAATTTTCGAACTCTTAGGTGGAGGAGGAGGTGGTTAGTCTGTAGCAAAATACGATGGATGGTCAACTACTACCTCAACGTCTGTCGAACTCTAAGGTGGAGGAGAAGGTGGTTGTTCTGCTTTGTCAAGAGAAACATAAAGCACATCCTCTAGCTCTAACATCTCATCATCAAGTGACTAAGGAAGAGGTGTACTACCAGAAGGATCACCGGCACCTTAACCATGATTTGATGGGGTAGTACTACCAGAATCATAATGATCATCACTCTCATCATCATGATCAACACTGTCATCATCATGATCATCACCCTCATCTGACATATATGTCGTTGCACTCCCTACATCCCTCATCGTTGCCAATACCCTACTAACTCTGATTATATAACGCATAAGAGATATCATCTCGCACGGGTAGTCCCTGTAGAGATCCATGAACCTAAGATCTGTGTTAATGTCTCGAGCCCTCGCAAGGCAGACTCCCTCCTCAACCAAAACTCTGACCAATTTGTTGCAGTAGTCTATCTAAAATCTCAGAGCAGCCCTATGAAACCGGACACCCATGCCCCCCTAAGGATGTGCCTCACTCTCTTGGGTCTCGCCCATCTCCTCATCTCGTCCATCCTATTGAAAAATGTGGAACAAGAAATGTTAAATTTAGAATGTGCTAAAAATAGCATGTCTAAAAATAGCAGTTTGGCCAGTGAGGTCATTGGCCACATTGGGTGAGAGGTGAAACTGCTAAAAATAGCATTTTTGGGTCCCTTCCTATTTATAGCAGTCCCTAGCCTATCTATAGGAAGTAAAATTAATTTTGGTCTTAACAGCAGTTGGAAATATTATTTAATTAATTCAGTTGAGTTAATTAGTTAAGGAAATTCGAATTTGAAGACTTTGTGAGCATGCACATGAGTTGTCCCACTGATTGAGGAATTTATCCTTAAATTCCTCCACTGATTGAGGGAATAAGTATGAGTTCTATAATGAGAGAATCAGTTGACTTAGTTCTAACTAGTCAAGTCCAGTTACATTATTTTAACAAGTTGTTAAAACAATAAAATATAGTTTGTTAATGCTTGCATGCATGTGACAACTATTATTTTAGATAACTAAGGATTCACTCATGGATAACTGTTGCATGTCAGTTCTGTCAGAGACCCAGTTGAGATCAGATGTGGGATAGTATACTATCAGATGCTTGGATATTTCTAGTAAGTATTCCTTGCGTGGAGAAGGATCTATTATAGGAGATTGGAGGACTTGTGGTCTATATATTGAGGCCTAGGTAGTCCATGATTTTCATCTTCCGATTGAAGATCATCAAGATCTTCTAATTACAGAGAGAGTAGGATAGCTATTGAGCTAATTCTTTTTGTATGTCGTTGAGGATCTACACTTGATTGATAATACAGAGTTGGGGTTTTATGCTGGTGCTTTCCCCAATGATATATTCTGTGTTATGTGATTGATTCCTTCTTATCAGTTATATGTGTTCTTATTGATGTTGCTCATAGTTGATTAAGCTTCCGCTAAATTGTTTGTAGAAGTAAATCAAGTGTTTTGCTTTAGTACATTGCATTACCAAGTTGATCTACGGGTAGGAAATTTTTACATGGTATCAGAGCTAGCTGATTTGTAGAAAAAGTTCTACATGTTATGAAAGCTAGCTGATTTGTAGGAAAAATTCTACACAATTTCGTAAGAACTTATAGCTAATATATGATGCATTTGCAAACCCATGCTAAGTGCATCAACCACTCTATTCCCTTTCCTTTTATATATTTGATTTTAAAGTCAAATTCACTGAGCATGGCAAACAATCCGGGTTGCCTTGCATTTAACTTGGGTTTTTCAAATAAATACTTCAACCTTCCATGATCAATAATTAGATTAGTTTTTATTCCAATGAGGTAGTGCCTCCACATTTTCAACGCATGGATGATAGTAGCCAATTCTAAGCCATCAGTTAGATATTTTCATTCATGTTCATTTGATTTTCGAGATTCATAATAGACCAATTTCCCTTCCTGCATCAAGACTCCGGAGAGTCCCTCCTTACAGGCATATGTGCAACCCATAACATCCTTTTATAGTTGTTTAGTTCTTAGCATTGGTGCATTAGTTAACAATTGCTTCCATTGATCAAAGCTTGCAGCACAATCAATTTTCCATTCGAACGTATTTCCTTTCTTATGCAAAGCAGTAATTGGGTGGCCAATCTTGGAGAAGTTCCTAGTTAATCTCCATAATATCTTGTCAGTCCCATAAAGGACCTAACTTCAACCACATTTCTAGGTGTTTCCATTCCATGATGGCCTTGAACTTCTCTATATCAATTGCTACTCCCTCCTTTGAGACAATGAGTCCCAAGCAATGAATTTGGGACTCGAAAAAATTACATTTAATAAGTTTTGCATAAGGTTGATTATCTCTTAGCAATTGTAGTATTGTGGATAAATTCTCTTCATACTCCTCCTTGATGTTTGAATAGAAAAAAATGTCATTAATGAAGACTATGACAAACTTATCTAGATAGGGCCACCATATTTTGTCCATAATGCACATAAAGGTTGCAGGCACATTGGTAAGCCCAAAAGGCATTACCACGAATTCATAATTCCCATACCTTGTTCTGAAGGTTGTTTATGTATATCCTCATCCATTATATGCACCTGATGATAGTATGATCTTAGGGAAATTTTGGGAAATATTATTTCTCCTCTCAATTGGTTAAATAAATCATCGATTCACGGCAACGGATACCTATTCTTGATGGTCACTTTGTTTAGTTTTGAGTAATCAATGCATGGCCTAAATGTTCTATCCTTCTTCTTGACAAACATAACTGGTGCTCCCCATGGAGACATAGTCGGCCCTATGTAGCCCTTGTCCAGCATCTCCTTGAGTCATAGCTTCATCTCAACTAATTTTGGAGTTCTCATTCTATACAGAGATTTGCATGTTGGACTTTCTCCTGGAATTAACTCTATAGAAATGTCTACTTCTCAGTGAGGAGGCAAACTAGGAATTTCTTCATGGAACGCATCTAAGAACTTATTTAAAATAGGGTACATCTTCAAGATATCACTATCATTATTCTAATCATTGTAACTAGATTCAGCATTGTTGTATATTTGCACAACAAATGAAATAAATTCAAACCTACAACTTCTCTTGTTTTGCATGGTTGAAATTTATCTCACAGAGGTAGGTTTTAGTTCTCCACGTAATACTCTAGGATCTCTATATTCCTCCAAGAATTCAATGGTCTTCTCAAAACAATCAACCTTGGTTCAATGTGCATATAACCAATCCATGCCCAAAAATACGTTATATGCTCCCAATGGTTGCACATTGAAATTTTCCATTGTTGGCATCCCATTTAACTCGATTGGGAAAGCCTTCACCCAAAGTTCAACTCTTCATTTTGTTCCTATGGCTGGTTGAACTAGCCAAGACTCATCATGTGCTTCCTTCTTTAGTGCACATATCTTAACAACAACGGGACTTATGTAACTGAAATTTGAACTAGGGTCAATCCACGGTCAATCAAAATGAAAGTTCTTTTGTTATGCTCTTGGCCTGCGAGAAATTCTAGAATACCAAACATGCGAAGAAATACAACCTAGAACATAGAATAAAATGAGAAAAACAACAAGTATTTTATTATTTAGAGATAAATGCAATGTTCACTTGCCTCTTCGAGGGGGCAACCTCCAGCATAGTAGAGCTCGATTAAAAAATAAGACTCGATGATCTTTCCCTTCTAACTACAACTATTTATAGCTAAATGACCTTCAACAACCTAATGATAGTGGTCCTTTGCATAACAAGGGTTAACCACTTTATTTATTCATTATGGCCCATTTACAACTAACTGTGGTCCCTTTCTTAAATGCGGGTCAACGACTTACAATTATTAGTACGGGCTTTAATGACTCTTTCACTAACTATGACTATGACTCGACCCTATTGGGTTTATTACATAAATAAAGGGGTTAGGGTTGGACCCTAACATGCCCTCCCCCATCAAAAGAATCCTTTTCCTTAAGGTTGAAGCTGCAGAAACTATTGAAGAATAGTGGTGGGTTCCCATGTTGTATCTTCTAGAGAGGTGTCTTTCCACTTGAAGATTACTTCCTTGATCGTGTGGCTATTCAGATGTCTTTGACGAGTATCGAGGACTTGCTCTAGTTGGAGCCAGAGTGAACCTTCCTCATCCAATTCGGGTAGACTGGTTTGAATTCTGCAATTGTTCCCCACCACTTTAATAAGGCATGATACATGGAAGACTGGATGGATTTTTGAAGTTGGTGGCAAGGCCAGCTTGTAGGCTACTGCTCCAACATGTTGAAGTATTTGATAAGGTCCGTAGAATTTTGGAGCTAATTTATGGCAACCCTTTTCTTTGAGCAATGTTTTCTTATATGGTTACAGTTGCAGGAATACCCGATCCCCTTCTTGAAATGTATGCTCTGAATGATGTTGGTCTGCCTGTTACTTCATTCGATTCTAAGCTTGATGGAGATTATCTTTGAGGCGAGCTAGCATGGCGGCACGGTTCTGTAGGATTTGATCAACTGCTTACACCTTAGAGCATCCATGGATATAAGAAATAGGTGAAGGTGGGAGTTTTCCATACACTACTTCATATGGAGTCATCTTGGTGGCTTCATGATAGTTATTATTATACCACCATTCAGCTAAAGGTAGCCACTGTACCCATTGATGCTACTTTTCTGAAGTGAAGCACCTTAGGTATGTCTCCAAACATTTGTTGATTGCTTCAGTTTGACCATCAGTTTAGGGATGATAGGAAGTACTTAGTTGGATTTGGGTGCCTTGTAGCTTGAAAAGTTCTTGCCAAAACTTGCTAGTGAAATTCAGGTCACAATCAGACACAATGGAAGTTGGCATGCCATGCAATTTAAAGATCTTGTCCATGAAAGCCTAAGCCACCAAAGTGCGGGTAAATGGGTGGGGTAGATCACAAAAATGATCATATTTATAAAGTTTTTCCACAACCAACATGATGATGAATTTGTTGCCCAACTTTGGGAGACCAATAATGAAATCCATAAAAACATACATCCAGACGGAGGCAGGGATTGGCAATGGTTGTAAGGTTCCTGGTAACTTGACTATTTCTCCTTTGTGGCATTGACACATATCACATTTAGATACAAAAGTAAGAATGTCATTCTTCATGCCTATCCAAAGAAAATAATGATGAATGCGAGCATAAGTCTTCTAAAATCCTGCATGCCCTGCAGTGGGAGATGAGTGCAAATCTACCAAAATGCGAGTTTTGAGGGTGGATGACGGAGATATAACTACTCGATCCTTATAGCGAAGAATCTCATCCTTCCGAGAGTAGCTGACTAAGGGATTAGGATCTACTCTCAAGTTATTAATAAGTTGGGAGAGAGAGGGGTGTGAAAACCATTTCTTATGGGCTTGTTCAATCCAATCGAGTATCGGAAGAAAGATTGATAGCAGGGTGCTTTAATCCTCAAATTGGCGCGATAAAGCATCCGCTACTACATTTTCACGCCCTTTCTTGTAAATTATCTCATAAGCATATCCCAACATTTTGGGCAGGCATTTATTTTGTTGTGGAGAGGATAGCCATTACTCCAAAAAATATTTGAGGCTTTTATGGTTTGTGCAGATTTGGAAACGTTGCCCCAATAAGTATGGTCACCAGGTATCTATTGCATGTAATATGGTAATCATCTCTTTCTCATAGGTAGATTGTCCCAAATGTTCCCACTCATCTTTTGGCTGGTGAAATACAAGGGTCGACCTTCCTACATTAAGACAGCACCAATACTCGTACCTGAAGAATCACATTAATCACAAAATATTTGGTGAAGTCAGATAGTGCTAATACAGGAGTGGAACACATGGCATGTTTGAGAGCCACAGACACCTATTGTGCTGCATCAGTCCAAAGGAATGAATTTTTCTTGAGAATTTTAGTGAGCGGTCTAGCAATGCAACCATAATTGCAGACAAATTTGCAATAGTAGCCAGTGAGACCCAAGAATCCCCTCAAAATATCCAAATTTTTTGGTTGGGGCCAATCTTGCATTTCTTGTATCTTTTGGATCAACTCTAACACCTTCAAGACCCACAGGGTGTCCCAAATACTCGACTTCTTCCATGCCAAAAGAGAACTTGGACAAATTGACAAATAATTTGTGATTTCAGAGCAGTTGCAAGATCAGGTCTACATGATGAAGATGTTTTTCCCAGGTTAGGCTATAGATGAGAATGTCATCAAAGAAAATGAGGACAAATTTTTGGAGATATGGTTTCAACAGGTGATTCATGAGGCTTTGAAAAGTAGATGGATCATTATAGAGACCAAAATGGCATGACCAAGAATTCATAATGGCCTTCACGAGTTCGGAAAGCAGTCTTGGGAATGTCTACTTTTTTCGTACCTATTTGGTGATAGCTCGAGTGAAGATCTAGCTTGGTAAAGAATTGAGCACCATGTAGTTCATCAAGTAGATCATCAACAATCGGAATAGGGAATTTATCTTTGACACTGAGCTTGTTGAGGGTTCAAAATTCCGAACACATGTGCCATTCCCCATCTTTCTTTAGCACCATGACCACTGGTGATGAATAAGGGCAGATGCTAGGATGAATAATACCCGCTTCAAGGAGTTACTTGATGATTTTTTCAATTTCATTTTTTTGGGCAAAAGGATATCGATATGGGTGCACATTAGGTGGTTGGGCCCCTGGGACCAAAGGGATGTTATGGTCATGTTCCCCTCTAGAGGGTGGAAGCTCTTTAGGTTTGTCAAATACTTGTTGGTGGCGGTTTAAGACCTGTTGCATCTCAGGATGAATATGAAGAGTAGTAGATTCTATGGCCTAGATGGCATTAAACTGGGTGGTGACTCCATGATGGCCCTTTTTAAACAACTTTTCCATTCAATGCGAGCTGATGATAGAAGGAGCACCTGCCTAGAGTCCACGGAGTGTATGAATGTGGTAATTCTACTTAAAACTCATATATAACTCCTAGAAATCCATTGTGATTGGACCTAGTGAGTGAAGCCATTCAGCACCCAAGACAATGTCACAACCACACATGTTAATCACAAACATGTGGGTCTTTAGGTGGTAGTCTCCCATATAAAGTTTAATATTTTTGTAGCAGCCTTCAAATTTCATTGTCCCCCCATCAGCAATAAGGACCTATAAATTAGAGACTACCCTTACAAAATAATGAACAGCTTTGATGACTTGCTTATGGATAAATTTATGAGTGTTTCCACTATCATTCAATACTACTATAGGGCAATGTTTAAGAAAGCCTCTAATTTTGAGAGTTTGGAGCGTAAAAATGCCCGCTAAAGCATGTCGCGAGATAACTAGTTCATCTGGCTTAGCTGCGAGATCATTGTCCTGGTGGGGCTTCCTCAGATGAGTTGTGATCAGTAACATCAATTTGAAAGAATTTTGGTTCCTTTCATTTATGCCCCACGGAGTATTTTTCATCATAGTAGTAGCACAATCCTTTTTTTCTTCTTTCATCCATTTTTCTTGGAGACACCTTTTGAACCATAAGTGCTTGGATAGGGCCCTAAACCTGGGTGGAACGCCCCTTCGCTACGAAATTTGGATGAGTAGACTGGGCAGCTAATGCAAGTTCTACCTCGACAACCTTTTTGCAAGAATCTATCCATGTAGGTGGGTGGTGCATCCGAACATGTGCTTGGATGGTTTCTTTGAGACCATTGATGAAACACTCCAAGTAGAATTCATCACCTAGACATTTCGTTCTGAAGGCCAATGTCTCAAAGTCTGCAATGTAGTCTTTTACTGTGCATGTCTATGAGAGCTTAGTGAGATAGCCCAGAAAATTAGATTCTCTGTCAAAACAATCACAAAGGTATTTTGAGAACACATGCCACGTTATGTTCCGGAGATTTCACATGCCACTGCCACCATTTCCATCTTTCTTGGTCCAAGTAAAGGGCTCCCACACGTAGTTTATTTTGATCATCGCAGATATCATTCAGGGTAAAATATTGTTCCATTTGTGTTACCCATATTGTCAGATTAGAGCCATCAAATTTATACATGTCCAGCTTGGGTGGTCGAAGATGGGAATGTTGGTGATTTCCATGGAAGTGAATATGATCGGTAGATTCTCCTTCGAGGTGTTCATTAATACTATGTGCCTCCTAATGATACCCTGTCATGCTCTTGGTGACTTGTTCAAGCGATTTTAAAACGTTGTCCAGTTGTTCCTTGAATAAATCCAACCTTGTTTCAAGGTTCTTTATCTTCTTATTGGCCATGATTTGAGCTCTGGTTTCTACCATACACAGATCTCGTTCACTTGAATTCACTTTGAAAAAAATTTGGACCTCCCAAAAAAAAGAGGTTGACTAGTGAATGGTACCACTGGGATCAACTCGTCGTCCTGAATGGGCCAGGATCAATATTGCAGTGTCCAAATTCCAAAAAACTTGATCCTGCCCATTGTCTTGCAAAAATCGAGCCCAAACTATAGCAGCAACAAGCCTCACTACGCAAAGAGTCGGATCTACCTGCGAAACCCCAACTACTGAATGTGAGTTGTACTGCAACAAAAGAACTTGTTGTGGCGACTACAACCACCCTCCAAAATTTCTCCTTAGATTTGTTTTGGAGCCTTCCTTCCAATCTTCACAACACCTTGTCTTGCTTCATCAAGTACACAATCTTCAGTGTTTTCCTTGCACAAAGGGAGCCTGTCAATCACAGCTCAATGCATTCCCCTCACAAGCTAATTCGGACGTGGTCGAGCTACAGGCTAAGCATATCTCACAAGAAACTACGCAATTCTGGAGGGAAACCATCCTTTCCTCTAGAAATTGTGTAATCCTCACTGGCTGTCTGTTGGGCTCCATAATTGCGCAATTCTGGAAGTCGACACTCACAATGAAAATTGTGCAATTTTCACCAGCAGGGTTTCTCAACCAAGAATTTGCACAAATCTGGGTAGTAGTCAGCTACTCTACCCAGAAATTATGGAAATCTCCTAGGCAGCTAGCCCATCTACCAGCCAAAAATGCACATTTTCTCCCAGCAGTCGAGTAGTCTCTTGTATGTGCAGCTGAGTTGACTGATTCCCTCCGTGACCAAGAAAAATAGAATTACATGCATGGGATGCTTTTCAAAAGAAAGCATGCAAAGGCATCCCTTGTTTCAGGGATCTATTTTTGGGCAGTTGGAGGTTACATGCAAGTATCACTTCAGAAACCTCTCACCAAGTGTCGCTTTCCCTATATTTGTAGCATGTCCATCACAACCTCAATTTTATCAAAACTCATCAATCGAACATTACAAAGCTCTTTCCTCACATCAACCTTGCATCTCTGCCATCCCCCATCATATCTAGGAGTTGTCGGCTCATTCAGCTCAGTTGTCTTGGGGTAAGCTCGCTTTCCATGTCTTGTGTTGAATTTCTAGTGCTTTTTGTGTTTTGCTTCGTATGGATGTTGTCTGATTGATTTCAGTGAGCTCTTGTTGTCATTTTGATACATATTAGCTTGTACTAGCACCATTTCAGTTTTCATTATTATCTCACTATTGTCATATGCATGAAACTTCTTTTCACGAATGGTCACTGATTTTGTGACTCGCCTCACCCACATGCATGTTGTTCTATTTTCTGAATATGCCATTCACTGTTTGCATGCATGATCATTCACTTATGATTACACACAGTATAACCATGCATTCACACTCACATTCATGCTCAGTTACCCGTCAGCGAGTCTGGGCAACCTGGACCCAGACTCTACCTTCACTAAGACATATTTGCGCAATCCAAAGAGGGAAGGCTCTGTCTTCCTCTCCAAAAATGCACATTTCTACCCAACAGTTATTCCCCATGCCTGCTTCATGCAATCCTAATGGATAGTGACTATTGGCCCAGAAAATTACGCAATGCAGTCATTGAGCCTGCAGTCATTGCCAGCTAAAATTGCACATTGCGCAATTCCAGCAGTCAGCAGCCAGAATGGACTGTGCATTGTGCAAATCCAACATTTAGTTAGTCTCCCAGCAGCCCATACTGTGTCTTTCATAGTCTTGGCAGTTAGTCTTCCGACCTCCCAGCTGAAATTGTGCAACCTTCATGATCAGTCACACATGTATGTTGCAAGTCAATTCTCAAGTTCATTTTGGTTTTCAACTGACAGATTGCTTGCCATAAGTATTTCCATGTCTCCAGGTATTGTAGGTGTTCATTTGCATCTTAGCGGTACAGGTACAATTGTTTCCAGAAGAGCAGAGACGAAGATATTGTTCAGGGCACACTTGGATATGTAGTCAATCAAATGTCTATGAGCTTGCCTACTCGAAGATATCAAGTTGTTTGTAGACAAGGACATCAAGATATGATAGCAGTAGCATCACAGCGAGTAGCATCATGAACAACAGCTGACGGAAGCATACTGAATGCAACGAATGCAAGAGGAAGGTTGTTGACAACACAGAGACGTAACAAAGTTGCAAGCTCAACCAGATCCACTGATGATGAAAGAAAGTTTGGAGACTTAGGCTATGAGGTGATGATGCGACATGAAGATCATGCAAAGATAGAGAATGGAACAAAGAAGGAGCTGCAAGTGTTGAAACAGAAACTCAAGAGAGAACATGAAGCTGCATAGACAAGCGAATGAGTGTAGTAGGAACAGGAACATCATGGGGTGCAACATACATTCACAGATGAAACTGCACCTGTACAAGTTAAAGATCCATCCCAGTAGTTGGCACGAAGTAGACATGGTGAGCAGTGTTGTTGGTCGCCTTCAAGGGATTCAGCAGTATGCATGCCATTGTGCGCATGCATGCAATCCAACCCATTCAACACACTCACCAAGGAGAAGACAATAAGAAATTCCAATTGGAGTTGAACATGTACTTCGGCAAGTTGATACGCATGACCACCAGCACACACTTGAAGATCAGCATAGACACTATGCATCAGTGTGTTGTCGGTTCAGTCGCACCCAAGAATACCATGCACATGTTAGCGGAAAAATTAGACGAAGGAGCCATACCAATGCACCAGATGCAACGGAGGCAATAGTTTGCTTCAGCAAGATGTCACCATGGGTTGCATGCACACTATCAAAGACGACCAAGCTTGGCATCAGCTCACCACCTTCACCATCACAAGCATGTCAAAGAGTTGGTCTCACCTCAATGGACCAAGTGTCAATGATGTCTTGAATGGCTTGCTCAAGCCATTTTGTCTCCCATGAGCACATGTGCATTGTAATGTAACGTCATGTTAAGTGGAAGTTCAAGTGTCAATAGTTGGATGTAACAGTCATAGAGTAGATGAAGAGTCATGAGGGTAGATGAACTATCACAAAGGGGAATGTTAAGGGTCACCCCACCCTTTGCTATAAATACAACCTCATAACTCATTGTAAAGGCTTTTGGTCAGCCAATCTTCTGATGAGACTATCTTGGAAAGAGTTTGGACAGTATTGTAACGCACCTTGGCTTCTCCACTGCACGGAGCTAGTTCATCTCTTTGGAGGAGTAGGTGGATGTGGCTGTAATGTTCCACTATTGGGGCTAGCGGGTGTACATGGATGTATTGTATGGCTAGAACTTACACTTCTTTATATAATAAGAGCCAGCACGTTTCATCCATATGTTGTATTGTATTATAGTTGTCTTGTTTACTCTAAATGGCATATGTATTTGCTTTCTTACACATGCATGTATGGACTATTCCATACAAGTATGTATGAATCTTTCTTAAATGTGTTCATTAGTTTAACCATCACTTTGGATTGCCAGCTAACTTTCTTTCCAGCTTGTGATGTATCTTGTCTTGTGTGTTCCCTTCTCATCCAAGTACTATTACAGGTTGCCAAGGGACACACCCACCTCAACCCACCTATGTTAGAACCTCTCATGCACCTTCCTTGACTCACTGCAATGGTCACACCCTTACTACCAACAAAGTTAGCTTACTTGCCTATGTGCAAAATCACAGTCAAGGCATTGCTATATGACCCACTACTGGGACTCCTACACCAAATGGTCTGAGGTATAATTGGGACTTCTTACAAGGTAGATCCCCTGACACGTTGGCAGGTCTAGCACCATCAACATTTGGCGCTAGAAGGAGGGCTAGATAACAAGCTGAGTCCTCACAGCTATTTTGAATCTCTACACATCTATCATGACTAACTACCAAGTTTCTCTTCTGGAATGTATGTCTTATGGAAAGGATTTCATCATCTCGGACAAGCTCTTAGATAACTTGTCTCATAAAACATTGGATGGTGGAGGCTATGTAGCCTTGGTTAGGCATGCAGTTGGAGTTGTAGGCTCATGTGAAAGACATGGATTCTTTGAAGAATACATGAGATGCACGTTCTTTGTCTACACACTTCAAGGGCACCCCATGCACTAGTGTGCCACACTGCCCAAAAAAACTATTCATTCTCTTGCTCATTTGGTAGCATAGATAGATTGTGCTTTCAATCACTTTAACTATAGAGCACTCAAAAAAGAAATTCTGGAATTACGAAAAGCACCCGATGAATCCGTTGAACAGTTTTACAAGCGCTTTTGTAATATTTCATACCAATTCCTCGAAGATGATAATGATTTGGAATTTCTTGATGGGAGATTTGAGTATCTTCTTCACATATCTAAAAAACCATAATTTTTGAAATCACTCGAATCCCACTCATACTCCGATGATGGAACTACACAATCACTATCACAAGTGACTGTCCACCTTCACCTCATCAGATAGTTCCACTATAGTGGAGTGATGTGGGAGATCACGCACATACCTATGTTGAACTGTCACATCCTCCCACCCCACATGCTCTTGATATCTACACAAATTCGGCTTGCAAGCATGTTCGTTGTCACGTGGATTCATTCCCTCAACCTCCATCCTCATGTTCTGTTGATCCTCTAGATTGCACTGTCTTGTGTTCTTCCATTCCAGACTCCTTACCTGTTGTGAACAAAGATCAAGTTGTCGATGAAGTTGGTGTTATGCAGCCAACCTGCACCATCATTCATGATGAGTGTGTGCAAGAATCTAAAGGAGAACTCGCAGTGAAGAATGACTCATTTTCATCCATGCCTCATCCACTTCATCTTGAGATCCCTTGTGATTCTGCCACTACTGATTTCCCCTGTGAAAACTCATTTGTGGATGCTTCTACTTCTAATCATTCACAGGACACGTCATATGTCAGTCTATTATTAGAGTGCAGAGAGGGCACATCTTCCTCGAGAAATCCATCCAATCTGTCATCTATCTTTATTGAAAACACAAAGGATGAGCATAGTTGCTTCCCACCCACCCCTCTGCCCGATTCATCAAATCATGAGGATGCCGACAAACATCTCAAATTTTCTGATCTTCGTTGTTGCGATCTATTCACTTCCTCATCCAATCACGATGTTGATTCAATCGTTATTAATCTGTCTAAGACACTGGTATACGATGATCTATCTGTCAACGAAGTTGAAACCCCCCAAATTTTTGAGGCACTTTAGCTCGAGCTTATGGTTATGTGAGGCCCTCTTTATCCTGAGGTTAGTTTCACTTCTGGTCAGGAAATTGTTGAAACACTCAAGGCTCCTCATCATTGTTTGCTTTGAATTGAAGATCAAAAAACACCCAGATTTCGCTTCCTCCACTTGAACTACACGATCCCATTGCTCATGCATTGGAGGAATCTTACACAGCAAGAACACATTCACAACACAAGTGGTCTACCTCTCTCATGTTTTCTTACATGTCATAGTCAAGATAATGCATACACTCAGCATCTGCATGCAGTGTAGCACAATACCATGACAGCTCCATAAAATGCATTTCATGTGTTTTCACTCATCTTTGTTCTATGGTTTCTTGTAAGCTCGGAGTTTATTTTTCTTCACTATTACATCTTTCCATTTTGGTTGTTCACATAGTTGTCTTGTTCACGAACCATGCCCTCACCGATATGGGTCAACCAATGCGCTAACAGCTGCATTGGAAGTATCACTTCACATGAGACGACCCATGCACCATTAGCTTAGAAGTAGGAGTAGTGTTTTCTTTTAGTCAGTTTTCTTGCATGATTCTTTTCTTACTTGATTCAATTGTTTGTTTGTTCTTCCACTTGCTTGTTTTCTTACTTTCTTTGCTTTCACTTTTAACACATATTTCATTATAATTGGAAATTTTTTATTACAAGGACATCACTAGAATTGATTTTTTTTGTTATTTTGAAATTGTAGATCCACTATTTAATTCCAAATTTAATGAAATATGTGTTTTTTGCTTCTGCTTTTGCTTTTCTTTGTTGTTTGTTTGTTCACTTGCTTCATTCGTAGGATAGTTCCACATGAAACCCTGTATGACTCTTGAAGCAAGCTGGGTAAATTACAAGAGGCCTTGTGCTACTATCACTACTTGGTTATCTGCCATCTTGCCTCTGTATGAATAACTTGTTATTTTTATTCCATGACACATTGAAGGAAAATACGTGTTGTTCGAAGTGAACCTTGGTGAAAACACAACGCCTACGCACTAACTAGTATCACCTACTCTAGTCAGTTATTTTTGGGTTAATCCTTGTTAACTCAGTCAAGTAGAGTAAGGTGAGGGGGAAAACCTTAACAAGCACGTCAAAGGTATAATAAACTACTTATCTGTAGGGACAACCTATTTTGCTCTCAATAGGTTGGGATCCCTCTTCCACCTCTGAAATGAATAAGTGTTATGCATAGTTACGAAGATAAAAAATAAAAATAAAAATGAAAAAGTTCAAAAAAAATGAAAATGAATAAGGCAAAAGAAGAGAAAGGCTTCCTGCACAGAGAGGTGATGCAAGTAACTACATCAGGATAATGACCAGGCTTGCTGGCAGTGGAGCCATGCTTGTGTTCCTATGTGACTTTGTTGGGGTACTATCCAGGCCTGTTGGCAACGGAACAACACTAGATATGAAACTATGACTTTGATGACTATAATGCTTATGCACCAATATACCCCTCAACCCCAATCAAAACAATTGTGCTTCCTTGGCTTGGAATGTGTTTCAATTGACCAAGATCTTAGTAGATGCTGCATCTTACAATCAATCTAGTGTGGAAACTAAGAGGAGCTGAGAACTGAACAATAATTCTGAAGGTGTTAGACTTACTTTTTCACGAACAAGGTCCATTCAGAGAGCTAGAGATCTACCAGTTTGTCACCAAGTGTTGTAGCGGCTACAACCACCCTCCAAAATTTTTCCTTGGCTTTGTTTTGGAGCCTCCCTTCCAACCTTCACAGCACCTTGTTTTGCTTCATCAAGTACACAAGCTTCAATGTTTTCCTTGCACAAAGGCAGCTTGTCGATCACAACTCGATGCATTCCCCTCATAGGCTAATCACCCGAAGTTGGTCCAGCTGTAGGCTGAGAAGCTCCCCCAAGAAATTGTGCAATTCTGGAAGGCAACTAGCCTTCCCTACAGAAATTGTGCAATCTTGACTAGCAGCCTGCTGGGCTCTAGAATTGCGCAATTCTGGCAATCAACACTCATAGTGAAAATTGGCAATTTTCCCCCACAGGGCTACTGAACCAAGAATTTGCAAAAATCTGGGCAATAGTCAGCTGCTATACCCAAAAATTGCACAAATCTCCTGGGCATCCAACCCCGCTCCCAACCATAAATGCACATGTTCTCCCAGCAGTCAAGAAATCTCTTGCATGTGCAGCTAAGTTGACCAATTCCCTTTGAGACTGAGCAAAACATAATTGCATGCATGGTCTGCTTCTCCCAAGGCAGCATGCAAAGGCATCCCTTGTTTTAGGGATCTATTTTTGGCAGTTGGACGTTACATGCAAGGATCACTTCAAAAACTTCCCATCAAGTTTCACTTTCCCTAGATATGTGGCATGCGCGTCATAACCTCGATTTTATCAACCGGATGTTGCAGAGCTCTTTCCTCCATCAACATTACATCTCTACCATCCCACATCACATCTAGGAGTTGTCGGCTTATTCAGCTCAATTGTCTTGGGGTAAGCTCGCCTTCCATGTCTTGTGTTGCATTTCTGGCGCTTTTTGTGTTTCACTTTGTATGAACGTTGTCTGCTTGATTTCAGTGAGTTTTTTTTGTCATTTTGATACATATTAGCTTGTGCTCTCACCATTTTAGTTTTTATTGTTATCTCATTGTTGTCGCATGCATGAAACTGTTTTTCATGAACGGTCATCAGTTCGACGACTCGCCTCACCCACATGCATGTTGTTCCATTTTTTGAATCTGTCATTCACCATTTGCATGCGTGATCATTCACTTATGCTTACACTCGGTATCACCATGCATTCACACTCACATTCACGTTCAGTTGCCTGTCAGCGAGTTTGGGCAACCTCAGCCCGGACTCTGCCTTCACTGAGACAGTATTGCATATTCTTCGAGGGAAGGCTCTACCTTCCTCTCCAGAAATGTGAATCTTTGCCTAGCATTTGTTCCCCAAGCCTGCTTCGTGCAATCCTAAGGGACGGTGACTGCTAGCCCAAAAAATTGCACAATGCAATCACTGAGCCTACAGTCATTTCCAGTTGAAATTGTGCATTGCGCAATTCCAGCAGTCAGCAACCATACTGGACTTTGCATTACATAGTTCCAGCATTCATTCAGTCTACCAATAGCCCAGATTGTGCCTTGCATAGCCTTGGCAGTCAATCTCCTAATCTCCTGTCCGAAATTGCACAACCTTCATGATCAGTCACACAGGTATGTTGTAAGTCAGTTCTCAAGTTCATTTTGGTTTTTGACTGATAGATTGCTTGCCTTGAGTGTTGTCATTTCTCCACGTATTGCAAGTGTTCATCTACCTCTCAGTAGTACATGTACAATGGTTTATAGGAGAGTAGAGATGAAGAAACTGTTCAGAGCACACTTGGATATGCAATCGATCAAATGTCTATAAGCTTGCCTACTCACGAAGATATCAAATTGTTCATAGACAAGGACATCAATATATGACAGCAGCAACATCACAGCGAGTAGCATCATGAACAACAATTGATGGAAGCATACCGAATGCAACTAATGCAAGAGGAAGGTTGTTGATAACACAAAAATGGAACAAAGTTGCAAGCTCAAGCAGATCCACTAATGATGAAAGAAACTTTGGAGACTCATGCTATGAGGTGACAGCACGACATGAAGATCATGCAAAGACAGAGAATTGAACAAAGGAGTTCATGTGTTGAATCAAAAAATCAAGAGAGAACATGAAGCTGCACAAACAAGTGAATGAGTGCAGAAAAAACAAGAACAGCAGGGGACACAACATACATTCATGAATGGAACTACACCTGTACAAGTTAAAGATCCATCCCAACAGTTGGCATGGAGCAGACATGGTGAGCAGTGTTGTTGTTCGCATGCAAGGGATTCAGCAGTATGCATGTCATTGTGTGCACGCATGCGATCCAACCCATTCAGCACACTCACCAAGGTGAAGACAATAAGCAAGTCCAATTGGAGCTGAACATGTACTTCGGAAATTTGGTGCGCATGACTACCAGCACACACTTGAAGATCAGCATGGACATTATGCATCAGTGTGTTTCCAGTTTAGTCACACCCAAGAATACCATGCGCATGTTAGCGAACGAGTCAGACGAAGGAGCTATACTAATGCACCAGATGCAACGGAGGCAAGAGATCGCTTCGGCAAGATGTCACCATGGGGTGCATGCACACCATCACAGATGACCAAGCTTGGCATCAACTCACCACCTTCACCATCACAAGCATGTCAAAGAGTTGGTCTCACCAAGTGTCAGTGATGTCTTGCATGGCTTTCTCAAGCCATTTTGTCTCCCATGAGCAAATGTGAATTATAATGTAACGTCATGTCAAGTGGAAGTTCAAGTGTCATTAGTTGGGTGTAACAATCATAGAGTAGATGAAGAGTCATGAAGGTAGATGAACTATCAAAAAGGGGAATGTCAAGGTTCACCCCACCCTTTGCTATAAATACAACCTCATAACTCATTATAAAGGCTTTTGGTCATCCAAGCTTCTGATAAGACTATCTTAGAGAGAGTTTGGACAGTATTGTAAAGCACCTTGGCTTCTCCACTGCACAAAGCTAGTTCATCTCTTTGGAGAAGCAGGCAAATGTGGCTATAGCGTACCACTATTGGGGCTAGTGGGTGTACAGGGATGTATTGTATGACTAGAAATTACACTTCTTTATATAATAAGAGCCAACACGTTTCATGCATATGTTGTATTGTATTCCAGCTATCTTGTTTACTCTAAATGGCATATGTATTTTCTTTCTTACACATGCATGTATGGATTGTTCCATATGAGTATGCTTGAATCTTTCATAAATGTGTTGATTGGTTTAACCATCACTTTAGATTATCAGCTAACTTGCTTTCCATCTTGTGATTTATCTTCGCTCATGCGTTCCCTTCCCATCCGAGTACTATTACAGGTTTCCAAGGGGCGCACTCACCTCAACCCACCTGTGTTAGAACCTCCCATGCACCTTCCTTGACTCAATGTAGTGGTCACACCCTTGCTACCAACAGAGTTATATTACTTGCCTATGTGTGAAATCGCGGTCAAGGCATTGCTATACGACCCCCTGCTGGGACTCCTACACCAAACAGTGTCAGGTCTAATTGGGACTTCTTACCGGGGAGATCCCCTGAAACGTTGGTGGGTTTAGTGATGCAAGAGCATCAAACCCAAGAGGCAATCATTGTAATTAAGTAAACATAGGGGTTCATGTATTTTTAGGAAGTAGTTTTCCTAAATGATAATTGAATGTAATTTATGCCTTTAAGTGATTTAATTAGATGTGTGAGAGAAATTATAAGTGCTCTTGAATAAATGAGGACATGAGTGGGAGTAATGAAAAAAGAGTTCAAAATCAAATATAACTCTTAAATAGTTCCATGATTCAAGGAACTAAGGAGATCCTTTAGGAATTAATTGAACCTAGAAGTGGACATAGAGGACTGAGAGGATTTAGGAGGAATTTCAATAGATTTAGGAGTCAAACCAGGATCAGTTCAATGGAACTATCTGGCATATATGTAAGCCTACTGGCAGAGTCAAAAAGGAGAGGCCACTACATTGGAAAATAGGCCTATGCGAGACCGAGTCTCAAATGTCATCATTGCTTTTAGATTAATATATGTAGATGTTTGTTCCTGAACGTGTCAGAGTATTGAAGAGTATTTCATGAATGATTTACTGTGAATTCATAGGCTCAGCGTTATAGGCAGAATTCTAAAGGACACAGAGGAACAGAGTGATCAAGAGGAATCACAATGGGTCATAGAATCCAATTGAAGAAGCATAGAAAAACTCTGGAGAGAAGGAGTGAAGTGATAATTCACTGAGGAATCAGCTCATGAGGGAGTCGCAGCAAAAACAATGAAGGAATTGAACCCTTTGAAGAGGATTTAAACCTGGGAGATTTGAGGACTTAGCGTAAAAATTAAGAAAAGGGAGAAGCGTGAAGTGAAATATCAATGCTCAGCAACCGTTGGATCCGAAGATCAACGATCCAAATGATCTCGCTAAGAAGCAAGCAGAATATCGCATCAGCGGAGTGGATTATGTGCTCTAATCCACGCAAGCCTAAACCAATTTACATTGGAAATTGAAACATATTCCGAGTCTGGTAACCGGACTTGAAATATTATGAAGGTTGGCCTAAAACCCATATCGGTTCCATAATATCGCTACTTTGAAGTGAAAGGGTCTGGCCTGGAGGTTTAGTGAAATGTGATCGCATGAGTTAATCTCAATCGTCGAATCACGAACCAAATCGACAATCACAATTTGATTGCTAAGTCGCAATCGGAGGAGTTAGGGCTGGCGGTTAATGGGAACGTCGATGCGCCTATAGTGATAAAAAGCTAGTCACAATCAAAGAAGTGGAGTTCGGAGAGTGCAGAGGAAGTAGGTGGATCCAATGATTTTATATATGTAGGTGCATGGAATTTGAAATCTGAATAAAGGGTTTCATAGCAAAATTTTAACGAAATCCCTTTGTGTTCTATAAAGTGCTCGGCTGAGTCTTTTAAGACTAAAACATATATATATATATATATATGCATTCTGATAGTCACATATCGGAAGAAGAAGAGGTGATGAGGTATATATGTATGACCATGGAAGGAGCAATGGCTGATTGCGATGGAGGTAACCTCGGGGTCTGTGTAGAGGCCATATAAAGAAGGGAAAAGGTATGTTTGTAGTTATTTCCTTTTTTAAAAGGTTATAATGGAATAAGAGTGCCAATAGTGTATTCATGTGTTGAACCCATATGTAACCAATGTTTAAAGAGGGATGGTTATGTATACATAGTTTATGGACTATATAAAGATTGCGAAGAGGTGGTGAGTCCCAATAGGTGATTTAGGCGGGGTGATTCGTTCTGATAACAAAAGAACTATGGAAAAAAGTGTAGGAATTTACAGGGTAAGTTCCTCAGAAAGAACACCAAAAGGACACCGCTCACAACCAGATCTCAAATCAATACACCAGTATTTTTGACGTTGTTAAAACCCTCAAAGAGGGAAATAGTCCACGGCCTGAGCCAACGTGGCCACTTCAGGCAATTTATTAATCAAAGAATGAAAATTTACATAAGTTTTCTCTCATAGACGGATTACCCGAACAATGACCCTCCATGCGCTTTAAATAGAACTCATGGACCAATCGGGTGTCAAGCCACGGATCAAGTGTCGGTAATACCGAGGAGAGAGTGAACCGTCGAATCACTACATATCGTGACCGTCAGATTGTAAGTTACAAAATGTACAACGGTAAAGAAACACACTTTACCTAACTCTATACCTAACTCTATACTAGACCAAGTTGAACTTAACTACTTCCTATGTGTCGGAATATCCTAACAGTGTAGTTATTCTGCTAATGCTTTCAGGGGTAATTATTACTGTCAATCCTCTCACCGCAGAAGTGGCACTGACTCTAGCTTGAGGTGTGAGTGACATTGCAAATTCCCAAGCTACATCATCATCATACCCTCTAAGTAGCTCGAAGAATCCCAACCATTGATGCCTTCTAAATATCTCTACCACAGGGGAATGGATATGTATTCTAGATGTACTTGTGGGCTCCCTTCTGTTGAAACCTCCTGCCATTTTCTCTCTCAGTCAATCTAATTGTATGTAGTTTGGTGTATTTAGCTTAAGAGCTTCCCCAGGTGATTGAGGGTTTAGACTTTAGGAGGGTGATGACTACAATTTTCCCTTTATCTACACACAATTTTGTCTATCTCTATGCACACTGTAATTACTAGGAAAAAAAAGAAAATTACTTTTCCTTTCCTCTTTTCTAGCTATCAAATTAAAACATAGAGGATATGGGACACCTACCTTTCACTATAATGCCTTGTTTGAGGAGAATGCTTGAACAGTTGGGTCCTAGGCACCCCCTCATAGAGTTTCTGACAATTCCCATTGTTTCTTGTAGTTTTTATGCGTTTCCTGTAGGTTCTCACTATAGGATGGCCGAGACTAGATTTCTTCTTCGATGGTTGCTCCAGGTGTTCCCAGTTCTCTAAATCTTGATATGAACGATGTATTGCATGAAAGTTAGGGAATGTTTCTATTTATGGTCGATTCCTTGGAGTGGTGTGTTGGTTGGCTAGGTACGTAATTTCCCCTTTTGGACCATTGGCCCACTATTAGTTATCATTTAACCCTTTCTAGTAATCATCACCCACTCTTGTACAGCTTAACTTGACCACCTTTCCAACTTATTTCCTTTGATGTGACCTTGCCACATGTCCTACTGACTAGAACTTAACTTTTTTTTCTTTTTTTTTTTTTTTCTTTTTTTTTTTTCAGGTCCAAGGTGGCCAAGTTAACTGGCCATCTTCAGCTTATAAAACCAACCTTTTCATATTCTTACAATTTTATCATATTTGTACTTAGGAGAGAGTGTGGATGAGGTTCCATACCTATGGCTTCCTTTGCTTGGTTGATGCATGCTGGAGGGTGGCTCTGATGTGCTTCTTCTGGTTCATGTACATCTTCTCTTTTGTTCTTGTTTTGTTGATTTCATTCGGCTGATAGGTTGTCTTCTTTGTTGTGATGTGTAGGTGTTGGCCTCATCTGTTTCTTTAGATTTGGATAGGTACCATAGTGCCTACAGGGATGTTGATACTCTTCCTCTGCATGGATGCTAAAGGAGGAGCCTGGAGACTGTTGTCGTTACAATATAGGCTGCTACATGGTTTCCTGTAGTACTACAGGAAATCCTGTAGTTGCCTCTTTCTGATTTTTTTTGTTTTTTTTTCTTGGAGGAGGAATAGGTGATGAAGTAGGAATGGAAGGGGTGGAAATGGGGAAGATGGAGTGGTAGGTGAGGTATGTTACTGATGGTATGGCCCTTGTACTTTTCTTTTTTTTCCTCTCTTTTTTTATGTATTTTTTTTTATTTTTCCATTTTTCTAAGTGGATTTCTTGACGGACACAAAGGGTGACATGGTCATGCAATGGTGTTGGTTGAGATGTGGTGAGGTCAATGGGCTCCTCTTTCAACCCAAAACAAGTTTGCATTATTATTTCTCAACCAGGATTTCATTCCTTAGATTTCCAAGACGTCCTATAGTACTACAAGAAACTCCTATAGTAACGACAAGAAATCCTGTAGAAATAAAAAAATTGTCTGCAAATTGGATTTTTGATGGTTGGAGATGAGTATGGATGCATGAGACATGGTGGTCATGTAAGATATGAAATGAATGAAGGAAGAATGGGGATTTTCTTGGCTTGCTTCCCTTTGAACTTGGCGTCCTTTATTTCCTTGAAAACCTGCAAAAACCAGGAACTGTTATGAGTGGGCGAGTTTGAGGTCCTTGCCATGACATTTTTGTGTTTTTTTTTTTGAAAGACAACTAGGTCACCTCAAAGGAGGTTTTCAACCTGTTTGCCTGCCCTAGGCGCCTCAAGGGAGGTTTTCACTCAGGGATTTTTTTTTCTTTCACTCTTGGGCTACCTCAAGGAGGTTTTCAACCCAAAAGTGGGCCTTAGGTGCCTCATGGAGGTTTTCACCTAGGTCTCTTATTGTCTTTTTCATTTTTTCCTTTTCTTCAAAAATTCAACAGTCTTCAAGAATTAGATGGGGTGGAAGTCAATACTCCTCCAATCACCATCACTACCTTACTGATACTACTGATGAACTCTTCCTTTGAGAGAGGTTTTTTGTAGGCTTTCAATCTATACCCATTGACAAGTAAGGGGATACCTTCTTCATCAATGGTTCTTATATGAACTCCCCATTATCATGGAACTTTTCTATCACATATGGGCCCAACCATCTGGTCATGAACTTGCCTTTGAAATCCTTGAACTCAGAGTCATACAACAGAGCCCAATCACCTTCTTGAAACATTTTGTCTTTGATATTTTTATCATGCCAAACCTTTATTTTTACTTGAGTCCCCTTTGTGTGTAGGAGGGCCTGCATCCTAAATTCATCTAACCCATTGAGTTGGAGTAGCCTCTCTTGTTGTGCCCTTGTAATATCAATATCCAACTGTGATTCCATTCTTAAAGTTTTGTACTCAAAATCAATGGAGAGCAGAGCCTTCTTCCCATAGGCCAAATCATAAGGGGTGAAGCCAATGGTTGTCTTCCAAGTTGTATTGTAGGCCCAAGTGGCCTCCACTAGTCTATCAACCCAATCCTTCCTCCCGTTGCTCACCACCTTTGTGAGAATGCTTTCCAATTCTCTTTGGTAACTTCTACTTGTCCATTGGCTAGAGGGTGGTAAGGAGTTGATTTCCTGTGCTTGATCTTATGTTGGCTTAACAGATTCTCAATCATGTGTGAGGTGAATTGAGTGCCCTGATCAGTGACTAGCTCTCTAGGGTATTCAAACTTGTAAAACACATTCTCCCTCAATAACTCAACCACTTTCTCTTATGTGACTACCTTAACAGCCTTGGTTTCATCCCAATTTGTCAAGTAATCAGTGCACACAATTATGTACTTTTTCTGTCCTAATGGTGGATCAATGGGCCCAATGAAACCCATGCCCCACTTGTCAAATGGCTCAAAAGTCACTTGAGGTTGCAAAGGAATTTCATCCCTGGGAGTAGGTTTCCCCATTCTTTGGCACTGGTCATATTGGTTGGTATATATTCTTGCATATTGGTGGAGAGTGGGCCAATAGTAGCTAGCTTGTAGTACCTTGAAGGTTGTCCTCTTAGCTCCAATGTTACCTCCACAAGGCCAATCATGACAGGGTAGAAGGATGTCAAAAACTTCCTCCTCCCTGACACATCTTCTCAGAATTTGATCTGGGCCTAGCTTGAAGATATTTCCCCCAATCCAAGGGAATGGGGTGCTTTTCCATATAATTCTTCTCTTTTCCTTGGAGGACAAATTTGGAGGGAACTGTACAGCTACTAAGTAGTCGGCTACGTCAGAAAACCACAGGGAGAGAACTAAAATAGAGAATAAATGCTCATCTGGAAGTTGGTCATCAACCATTCCTTCCTCATCTACAGGCAAAGCCAATTTGGACAAAAAATCTACAATACATTTTCTCTATCAGGGTTATCAACGATAGTTAGATCAAACTGTTGTAACAAAAGAAACCATCTGATAATTCATACATTCACATCAGGCTTGCTCATCTAATATTTAATAGCAGCATGGTCAGCATGTACAAAGGTCTGGTAACCAGTGATGTAATGTCTAAATTTATGCAAGGAATGGACAACATCTAGGAGCTCTTTTTCAGTCATAGTATAGTTCAATTCAGTCTTGGACATATTTTTGTTGATGAAGTAAATGGCATAAGATAACTTGTCATCTATCTGGCCTAGAGCTACTCCTATATATTTTTCAAAGGCATCAGCATGGACGTGGAAAGGAAGAGCCCAATTTGGGCCTCAGAGTATAGGTGCAGTAGTCAACTTGTCCTCTATGGTTTCTAGGGACTCTTGGCAGCTTTCTGACAATAAAAATTTGGAGTCCTTGGCCAATAGTCCAAGAAAAGGTGATGCTACCTTGTTGAAGTCTTTTATGAATCTCCTATAGTATCCAGCTAAACCTAAGAAACTTCTAACATCCCTCTGCTTCTGAGGAGTAGGGACCCTCTTTATGATAGTGATTTTATTTGGGTCCACTTGCAGTCCTTCCTGGGATATTAAATGACCTAGAAAAGTCCCTGCAGTCATCAATAGCTCACACTTCTCAGGACTAAGGGATAAGTTCATTTCAATGCATTTGCTTAATACTTTTCCCAAGCTAGAGAGAGCCTCTAGGAAATCACATCCATAGGGAGTGAAATCATCCATATAAATTTCCAAAAAGTCATGGACTAGCTCTGCAAAGATGCTCAGGACTGCCCTTCGAAAAGTGGCAGGGGCATTGCATAATCCAAAAGGAAGGACCCCATAAGAAAAGGTACCCCAAGTATAGGTGAAGGTGTTTTTATGTTGGTCCTCTAGGCTGATCTAGATCTGATTGTAACCACTGAATCCATCGAGGAAAGAGAAGAACTTATTTCCCGCTAGACCATCTAATGCCTGGTCAATGAAGGTGTTGACGGGTTGGAATTCTCCGCCAACAGCAAGGGGGACCTCCGCGGTGTAAGTTCCAAACTAGAGCCTACACCATTTGTGATAGGGGTCCCTTCCGGTATGTAGGCCCGACTGCCGTTCAGTTTTGTTGAGCTTGCTTCGGAAGGAGGCAAAATATAAACTCAATTGAAATCATGTACCTCAATAAATACAAGGAGATAATTGACAAATATTTTATGCCACATAAACCATGAATAGCTAGACTATAAACAACATAAATCTTATGTAAAGTTACTGTTAGCAGGCTTCAAATAAGACTCATGTTTTCCCAGATAAAATGCTTAGTAATTGTAAATTAGTTCACAATGATCAAACATTTATGAGCATAAACAAAGGTGCAGTCAAACAGATTATACCAATACCAAAGAAATAGTTCACCGGCATGAGCATAGAGTTAGTGAATCAGATACCATTCATACGAAGCAACACAAATTTTGGAGTATGAGACAACATATGAGGAAACCGCACATCAAAGAGCTTTCAGGGACATCCGATCCATCAAGTGAATAAAATAATCATGGCATTATAACATAAAAGATCTGAAGAATCCAATAGTGGAAATGTACAACTACTCCTTGTATCAATTAGAAGGACATAAATTCTCTTAAGTAATGTATATATATCTCCAAAAGATTCCTTCTGAAAAGCGCCCCCCGCACATGCCCCCCCACCCCCCTACAAATGAGGCATGCGGGTATATTTATAGGGTGAGAGTGACTCTTTGCCTACCCTTGATACTTGAACTTCCTCATGACTTTTCATCTACCTGGTGACTCTTGGTATTCCACCTGACCTTTCATATTCACAAACATGTTCTATGCTACTGCAGAAGATGGCGATATCTCTCTACCTTCCTTCTGACTTGGAGCTATCTTGACTTCAATATCTGTTGTTGACCAAGATCATGCATTTCCGCAACAACGATCCTTTGGGTCATTTTAGCAACAAATAAGCTCAAGTTTTTTCATAAATGACAGTGATCCGGATTTAAACAGGAACGCAATAAAATACAGAGATAACCATATACACAAAGATGCAGCGGAAATAATACTTCATTTCATTAATGGAAAATACTGAAATATGCTTACAACCGGAAATAGAAATAAACCAGCTAGGGCGACGGAAGCTTATCTCTGAGAAGAGATGTGTGGCTACATGCCTCTGAACTGTCTTACAATGAGGCTCGAAGGCCTATTTATTGTTGAGAACAATGGAAAACCCTTCACATTCCAAAACCTAACCCTAGAAGATGAAACGCCAAACTATGGGCCCCGTTTGGGTAAATTGGTACCGTTTGGGTAATTTGGTACATCAACTTCCCGGGGTCGTAACTTTGGCATACGATCTCTGTTTTACGCGCATGATAGCCCGTTGGAAAGATCTCTCCGAGGACTACGACGAGAAAGACGATTTTTTAGATAGCAAGATTTCCCAAAAAATGTCGTTTAGGGCCTCAAAACGGCTCCGGAAGTTCAGGTCCCGAAAAACTGCTAAAAATAGTAAACTGCGCTATAATTAAGGAAACTGAAAATGTTGAGGTGGGGGTCCAGGTGGACTTGGCAGGTAGCCACCAATATCCACCTGGATCAGTATCGAGAGATGGTTCAATAAGAAGTTTGTAGGGAAAGCTAACTTCGATGTTGATGACTTCGTTCTGAAATGGGATAAGCCCCATGAAGACAAATGTAAACATACGAAGTTCTAGTCCCTGTGGATTGGCCCGTACACAGTCCATGAGAAGTGATGAGCACTAGTATTGCAACAAGAATGATGTGACTCTTGGGCTACCAATTTTACTTTATCAACTTGGGGTTCGTACAAACTTGGAGGTGACAGTGTTGTATACACAAGTAAAAGTAACGGTTCTGCCTTTTGTCATTGTTCAGCTAGAGAGAGACCACTAGGGTTTTCAAGCCAGACTTCTATGGACTCAAAAGAAGCTTGGTTCCTTGATCAAAGAAATAGAAATCTACTCTAAGAGAGATTTGATCTATTGTAATAATGAAAAAGACTAAAATTCAATGCTAAGGCACACCATTTCCTAATTAACTGCTAAGAGCTATGCTTTGCAATAATGCTAAATTAACATGACAAAAATTCTACTGTCCTAAGCATGGAAGTTAGAAACATCAAACATCATTGTTATGCATGTAAATGACTATAATAAATATGTTTTGTCTTTTTATGATTTTCATGAAAAATCAAGTGTGCAAGCTAATCTCTTTTGGTGATGTGGCAGGTGGCTTAGGGATGCTGATGGATTCCTGGAAGGTTTAGGAGATGGTTGGAAGGTTTGGGAGACCCTTGGGTGACTTTGGGTGGCTTCCTAGAGGTTTTCCCTCAATTCGGCCTCAAAACAGGCCACTACAAGAAAACCTACAGGATGTACTAGAAACCTATAGGATTCCCTGTATTTCTACAGGATACAACCGAGAGAAAAATGATGGGTGTGGGAGGTGATGGGAGGCTTAGGGAAGGTGGTTGATGGGTGGAATGGAGTGAGAAAATGCCTAGGATCAATCAAAACTCAAAACCAAGGTTAGGAGATGGTTGGATTTTCTCAACATGCTTGGGGGAATTTCTATGTAAAATGATGAAATTGATGAAGGTCTTGATGAAAATAAGGAATGCCTATGGGTGGATGAAGTTGGAAGGTGGTTACTTGCTATGAGATTTCTTTTTACTTCTGAAGCACCTGCTCTACATCAAGAACGTGTAATTTCCCAAAAGTCATGTAAACAAGAAGAATTCTCATGACCTAGAAAAGAAGAATTTAATGAACTAACTGTCTACCTTATGCATGAGGAAATTGCTAAATAAAATGGAATCATGGATGAGATCTACTAAAATATTGAAGATAGTAGAGATGGAAATGAAATCCTAACTTTCAAAACTGATCAAATGCTAGTTCAAGTACAGTAAACTCTAAATCTTATGAAAGAAATGGAAATCTGTCTTCTTGGGGCTGCATAAGGGTCTTCTCCTCAAATCATGATCCCAGAAGGAAAAAGTGGGGCCAAGAAACCTATTGACATATTTGTGGTGCTTTTTTAATACCTTCTAACCTACTACTGAAGTATGGAACAAATGGAAGCAAACTAATAAACAACTAATCAAATATACACTACTTGCAATGAAATACTTCTAAAGACAATTTAACCATGAATATATGAAACTAATATAAGCATACAGATACACGAAGAGGAGCCTTTTCTACTAGGGTTGGGCCCTAACCTAGGAGTTTCATCTGTCTGAGTTAACTCGATGTTAGATCAAGAAAAAACTCATTCTTATTACCAAAACATAAAATTACATCAAAATCTTCCAAAAGTCTCGAGCTTGAAAATAACTAGAGTTTTTACAACAAAAATTTGAATCCTAATGAGGCTCTAGGCCTCTCTACTTATACAACTGAAGTCCCCAACGACTCCTTTAAATTTAGGGAGGCTCGGCTCCCAAACTTGAGATGAACTAACTCTTTGTCTATCACTTGCTCAGCTGCCTTTTGATCTTCATGACTTGGATTCTTACAGTCCGAGATGGTGGGATTAATGGAGGAATATTCGAATGGGGCAGGAGTAAATGAGGAGGATTTACATCCTACAATCTCTCTCCCTTTCCCCATTCAAGTTTCAAACCTTATACTTGCCAAAATTCCTTGATTTTCTCTTCCAACCTTGCATTCAATGCATATTAGTTCGCTAGGCATAATATCTCACTTTATATCATCTCATTAAATAGAATATAATCAAAACATGTAATAAGTTTTGAGAAGAGTTGGTTTGACTAAGCTAGGAGGTGAATTAAGTCCCATATAATTACCCAATGAGGAGATTCATCATCACCCCCTACTGAAAATGTTGCTCATCCTTGAGAAACTCAATCAATATCTATGTCTTCCATAGCTTTATTGGCCTCCTAGACATCCCATGCCTCTGATGTGGTTTCCTTTTCTTGTGCATAGAAACCCGCCTTCTTTTCTGCCTCCTCCCACTGCCTCCTTTCTTCTTCTTCCTTCATTCCTTCTAGCATCCCTGAGAGTAGTGGTGGACTGAGTCTCAAGCCAATCTAATTGACTTTGATCCTTTAAATAGATGGCTTGTACATGGGTGTCATGTTCAATGCTTCTCTCATCCTTTGAGGAGAGTGGTACTGTCTTGTCTTTAAACTGTATGGAAATTTGTTCCATCTCCTTAGGAAAGCTTGCATGCTGTCATCCCCTAACAACTTGAAAATTTCCTCAAAATGTGTAATTGCTTGCTCTTGGGCAGCAAGATACCTAGGTGCAATTTGGGATCATTTGCAATTAAATTATGTGTACTGATGAGGGCCATTTGATTGGACTGCTTAGCTCTGATTATAAGAGGCTCTTTTTTTTTCTTGCCAATATCTTCTTCATTTTTGCAACCCACGCTTCCTCATGGTTCATCCATGGTGCTAAATTCATTAATTGTAAATCTCCTAGATTGGTATTAGGGTCCCATACATTCATGTATGTCAAGGCCATGTTATGCAAATAAAACTCAGACATCTTGGCCCTATCTTCCAATGTACTTTGATCACAAAGATCAATGAGCTGTCTATAATCCTGAAAAGGCATAGTGCCTCTCTGTGCTAGAGGTTTGATTTGGAACTGCAGCTACTATTCCTTAAGGTATAGGGCATAGGATTTCGCTAGTATCCTACACTGGATTGCTTCCAAAGAGAGAATAGCCATGGATGCCAATTGATTCTCTCTTTCTTGCAGTTGTCCTTTCAACAATGCATTTTTTGTCTCTAACTAATTTTTCATTATGGCCTATCTGTCTCTCAAGCTACTTAGTTCTATGCCCATCTCTTTGAGCTTCTCCTCCATGTGACTAATGTCCTTCATGCCCTTGGACTTGGCAATCTGCATCCATCTATGAGTTCTGGCTCTCTCTTTATCAATCTCAAAGAATAATGGAATGGAAATTTTTTGTGGAATGACCCTGCCCATTCAATAAATCTGTAGTAGGAGTCATGGTTAGGTTGGGGGCTAGGTTCCCTTAGCTTTGGGTCCTCTTCTTTAGTTTCTTTTTGTAGGCTCCCCTCCTTATCCAATTTTTGAGTCTCCTGTAGGTTTAACAAAGTCTCCTGTAGGACTGCTTCTGCTTCCTATAGGTCCTGTTATGTATCTTTTAGGATTTATTTTCCTTTTGATGAGGTGGATCTAGTTATAGGCATTCTCACATAGGTGATAGGAGATTTAGGGGAGGTTTGTGCTGAGGATCCTCTTTCTTGAGTTTTCATAGGAGGAGGAATTTTCTCCTATTGTTTAGGTGAGTCCTCAATTACAATGGGAATTTTGGTTGGAGTTTGGGGTTTCCCCTACCTTATCCTTGTGCTTTTCCTTGTTTTGAAATATAAGGGGGTCTGCCTCTGTATTTTTCCTTTTTGTTTGATAGGGTTGCTAAGAGCAATGAGGGGAACAATTGCTTCTCTCTCAGTGGATTATGGAGATGCCCTAGGTGACTCATCATTGTCTTCTTCCCCCTCTTTCCCATTGCCCTTTTCTCCTATGTCTTTCCCTTCTCCTTCTCCTTGTAGATCCTCACCTTGTTTATTAGTTTACTCTTTATCATCTTCGTTTGTTTCTTCATCATAATCTTTCTCTTCCTCCTCTTCTTCGTCCTCATCTCTCTCCTCATATGTCTCATCTCATCCTTATCATTAACAATAGGACTAACATCATATGTGAGGGATTTAATATCCTCCTCTATCTTAATGTCTCTGAAAATTGACCATTGGATAGGAATTCTAAGGTTGTGGAGGGCATATTCTATAATGATTCTAATTAATCCATGTTGAGCTAATTGTTGGGAGTTTCCCTCTTACACATTTATGCTTGTGTCTATCAGTGATTGCAGAAGGATTGATGGTATGATGAACCTATGCTGAGGAGGTGTTTTTGCTCCAAACCTCAATTCTTCAAGAAGCCTAAAGTGATATCCATAAACCACACTATAGCTACCCTCACATGATATGTATTTGATAAGGTGGTAGCTCAACTCATTCTAGGGATATGGTAGGCTTGTTCTCATTACTCCATTCTTTTCCTCAATGGGATCCTCACCCTCTAAAAAGAATTTCTTCTTGGTAGTCTGGTTATCTCCCTTGTCTTCCTTTCTCCAAGGCACTCCTAGGGGAAGTGTGGTAATTCTGCTTATGAGTTCCAGGGTGATATCCATGGAGAGGCCTCTCACCACAATAGTGGTATGGACTCTAGTCAATGGAATGAGGGAGAGAGAAAAATCTCGGGCCACTTCATCATCATACCCTCTTAATTTTTCAGAATACCCCATCCAATTATGCTTTGTGAATATTTCTAATACCTGAGGGTGTTGGTGGATTCTCATAGTGTTAATGGGCTCCCTTCTATTAAATCCCCTTGTCATTTTAGTTGGTGAATTTTGAGGAGTTGAGATGATTAATACAAGTTTTAAATGTAGAAGTAAATATATGAAATAATTGTGGAGACAATTCCCTTACACAACTCCCAAAGTCACTCAATACTAGGGGATTTTATGTTCAATTGACTTTGAAAAAGGGAAGTAATTATAGGGCCTACCTCCTTATAGTGTTTGGTGTAGCCAACCCCGGTGTTTTCCCTTTTAAAACTCCTCTCGGCCAATCCTGTAGACTATCTGTCTGTATCCTATAGGATTCCTGTGCGATCCTATAGGATTTCCTGTGTAATCCTGTAGGAATTCCTACATAGGAGAAAGATGGAGTTTTCCTCTTCTATAGGTTTCCTAGGTATGAGAGTGAATTTTCTAGAGTGAGCCTCGAAGAAATTAATGAATGCATGTGCATGGGATCAACCATTATTTCCTCTTATGGTCGAGTTGGGTGAGGTGGTGTGATGGCAGCCGAGGTGCATTTTCCATTTTTGCACTGTTGGTCCCCACTACCACGTCATCATTCCCTTCTCCTCGTAATCAACTCCCACTTCAAGCATCCGTAGCCTTAATTTCTTTTGTCCTCCTTTCTTTTCTTGACTTGACTACTACCACATGTAGGAGGACCAATTGTTTTGTCTTTGTTGACTGGATGAAGGTGGCCAAGTTAACTAGCCACCTTTCACTTATAAACGAACTTTCTCATAACCTTTACATCTTTTAACCACATTATGAAAATGAGAGAGCGAAGCGAGATACTTACCTGTGGTTCTAACAACTTGCTACAGTGGTTGAAGACCTGATGTTCTTGTTGTGTGTTGGCTGCATGCTATTTCTCATTTCTTTATCTTTTATTTTTTTGATGGTTCCCTTGATGTGTAGGTACCTAGTGATGAAGATGATAGTGTTGTTGCTACTTTAGAGCTTTTTCTGCTCTTGGATCTTCATGCTGGAAGCTTGCTTCAATCATGATTTGTATTATGTGGGATAGGCTGCTACAGGATTTCCTACAGGATGTCCTATAACTGCTTCTCACTCTGAATTTCTCATCATCTCTTCTGCTAGGATTTTGAGGAGGATGACATGGATTGAGAGGAATACTAGGAGTGTGGAGAATGATAAATAATCAGGTACTGCTCCCTAATGCTCTCTATTTAGTTTTTTCTCTCTCTATGTTTTCTCTTGAAGACTGTGAAAAATATATTTGTTTTTTGAAACTGAATTTTTTAATGGTGAATGCAGGGGTGATGAAAGTGGAGATAGGTATGGTAATGAAATTGTGATGTAGGGATGTTATTATTTTTACATGGCAAGTCATTTGGTCGTCCTAGGGTCACTTTCTACAGGATTCTCGAGCCACTTTTCAAGGGATCCTATAGGTTTACACGGGATCCTGTAGAAAACACAGTCCCCTTATAAATTGAAGCAAATGATATAAAAGTGAAATAAATGGTTGATTGATGAATGAAAATGGTGTTGGGTTGTGTTATATTCTTTCCATGACCAGCCCACGTAGTTAACCAGGGGTTAGAAGGGGGCTGGAGCCCCCCCTTCATAGTGTTGATTGCATAGTGGGGGGAGTTGTAGGGGGTTTGAACGGTGAAGGTAACCCCACTCTATGGGGTCTGGGGCAAAGCTCTACAAAATTTTTGTTTTGGACCGTATATTAGGTTGGGTGGACCTACCTATGGTTTTTTGCATGATTTTGGCACATGGTTTTGGACGCGATGGTTTTTGGTCCATGGTTTTGGATGTGATGGTTTTCGGCCAATGGTTTTGGATGCCTCGGCATGTATAAATATGTATTGTAACATTGAAAGGAATATAATGAAAAATCAAGCTGGTAGTCTAGGTTTTGGGATCCAGGGGAAAATATCTGTGTAAATTTGTTTTATGTGTTATGCTCTCACATTGTTTATTTTCTGTGTCTTAGAATTTGTATGCAAGTAATTTCTGTATGGGGTTAAAACCTACAAATGGGTGGAAAAATAAAAATGGGAGTGGAACAGGTTCCTTTTTTATTCTCTTCTGTTCTCTAATTGTCCTCCTTTCTGACCTACAAACAGAATTTTTCATGATGTTTCTCTTTTTTTTGAAAACAATTATTCTGCCTCTAAGAGGTTTTCATCCTAGCTATTTTCCTTGGGCACCTCAAGAGAGGTTTTCACCCAAAGATATTTTAATTTCCTCTTTTTAATTTTTTCTTTTTTTTCTCTTTTTTTCTAAGACCATTGGGCCACCCCAAGAGGTTTTCAACCCAATAGTGGGACTCACGCGCCTCATGGAGGTTTTCACCCATCTCCTTATTATTTTTTTTTTTATCAGTGACTTGATGAGGCAGGAGCTGAGACTTTCTCCATTACCATCACTTTTTTATTGATACCATCAATGAGCTCTTTCTTTGATAATGGTCTTTTATAAAATTTCAATCTGTGTCCATTAACAAGTAAATGAATGGCCTTTGCATCTATGGTTTTGATCTGCACTGAACCATTATCATGACATATTTCTATAACATAATGCCCTAGACACCTTGTCCTTAACTTACCCTTAAAGTATTTAGAATCATATAACAAAGCCCAATCACCTTCTTGAAATTTCTTATCCTTGATGTTCTTATCATGCCCGATATTCCTCTGAAGTTGAGTTACCTCTGTGTGTAGGAGGGCTTGCATTTTGAACTCATCTAAATTATTCAACTAGAGCAATCTCTCATTTTGTGTACTGTTGAGATCTAGATCTAGTTGGGCTTCCATCCTTAGTGTGTTCAACTCAATGGACAGCAGGGCCTTTTTCCCATAGACCATCTTATAGGATGTGAATCTAGTGATGGTCTTCTAGGTGGTATTATAGGCACAGGTGGCCTCAACTAGTCTATTTGCCCAATCCTTTTTGCTGCTACTAACCACTTTGGTCAAGATGCCCTTTAGCGCTTCGTTGGTCACCTCCACTTTCCCATTAGCTTGCGGGTGATAGGAAGTGGAATTTATATGCTTGATCTTGTGTTGGTTGAGCAAGTCTTCAATCATGTTGGAGGTAAAATGGTTGCCTTGATTGGTGACCAGCTCTCTAGGGTACCCAAATTTGTAAAATACATTCTCCCTTAAGAACTCAGCTCTATTCTCCTTTGTTGCTGCCTTAATGCCTTAGTTTCATCCCACTTAGTCAAATAGTCAGTGCACACTGTTATGTCAGTATATGCATACTTCCATCAGGGATCAAATCTGCTCTTTGCATTTTCATTTTATGTGTCTCATATTGAATTTTTTATCATTCCACTAGGTCATTCCAAAATGGTCCACTGATGGTTTTCTTCTTCTCAAAAAATCAAATTTTCCCTCATGAGGTACATTTGTTGACCTATCTCCATGTTGCATTCACTTATGGTTTCAGTTATGTTATTTTTAGAGTCAAGGTAGTCATGTTTCCATTAGGTCTTAGGGTTCATTTCCAAGGTCAAAATCATAGCTTCAAGTGTAAATAGAGGGCATCAAAGGTATGAGGAAGACCAATAAACAAAGAATGATTGGCAGTAAGTCATGATTATTGTACAAAGAACTTATTTCACTGATGTAATTTTCATCTCAAAAACATGTTTTTGAGATGAAAATAGAGTATTTTAATTTGTTTATATTTTTGGATGTAATTCAAGTCATTTCATGTAATAAGTGTTTCCATAAGATACCCAAGCATTTCTCCTTGCTGTAAAAAAATGAAGCCATTGAAGAAATCAATTCAATCAAAGCATCATCCACCTGAAAAGAGATAAAGAAAAAAAAGCATTAAATAGAGATTTGAAGACAAAGTAAAAGTTCCAAAAAACATTATAAAGTGGGCTTTTCTAAAGAAAAATCCAAATCACCCTTTGTATAAGATTTCAAAATCCTTTTTCAAAATTCATCATATTCATTTGACAAAGAGAGAGAATAGAGTTGAAGGAGAGAAGGGAGTCGAAGCGAATTGGTGGTTGAGCAAAGTGGAGGTGTTGCGCATAGAGCAGTGAGCGTTGCACATAGGGCAAATATCAGAGGCGTTGCACATAGATTAGGGAGTGTTGTACACAAGACAAATTTTGGAGGCATTGCACATAGAGTAGGGAGCACTGCACATACAAACAGAGCGTTGCACATAGAGCCTATGTGTCAATGCATTTTTGCAATTCGTTATGCATACAACCAGAGCGTTGTGCACATGTACAAAGCACTGTGCATAGGGCCAACAAACACCAAGACTACCTCAACAACCCTCTAAATCATTCTTTTTCTACCTAGAGCTTCTAAGAAAGTAAGTACACTCCTTAAACCATCCTCCCAACGCTCATTTCACGATTTTGAAGTTTGTTTTCTATTTAAATTTTCAAAGCCTAGGTTGTCTAAAAGCCCTCCCTGCTTACCATATCCCTTATTCCCACATTTTGTTGTCAAATCACTACACCTATCCCATATACCCTAGTCCCCAAAACAACATCCTTAAACCCCTATTTACTAAACAGTCCCTACCAAAAAATATCTCACATCATATCCCTACACCTATCCTCCTTCTCACTCTCACATCATACATATCTCATCCTACATCACACAAACTCCTCTCCCCTTCCCCTATCCCTATTCACCATAACACACTTCTTGATTACCTTCTCTAGGGTTTCTAAAGTTTCAAATTCAAAAGACATGGATAAAGAGGATAGAGATTATGAGGAGGAGGAAAACCATGGCAGTGAAAGCATGGGAGATGAACCTCAGCATCAGAGAAAACCACATAAGGGAGGCAGAATTATCAGAGAGGAACCATCAAACATCAGAGAGTTACAGGCTTCTCATATGACTATCTCTTGTTTCAGGCATCTAGGGTGCTATGAGTTTTGTGAGTAGGTACAAATAGTTCAACATCATCCTGAGCTGACCAAGTTTTTTGTTGCCAATCTCCATGATAACAAGGTAACTCTTGACGAGGTGAAATTTACAGTTTCATCCTCCATCATTGCTGGTGCTACAAGGATTCCGAATGTGGGGGAAAAATGGTATAACACACAAGATTTGGATGAGCACTACTATGAGCCATACATTAAACCCATGTATAGGAATGAAAAGAAGAGGATCTTTCCTTTTAGGTTCCTTGATGACAAGTATGCCCCTATGATGAGGATCATTATGAAGTATTTTACATGTGAGGGTAGATTTTCTAGATTGTACACCTATCATATTAGGCTTCTTATGCACTTCACAAGAGTGAAAATGATGAACAACCTATATTTCTTATTCACGAACATTGAGAAGATGGCCTACATTACAGAAAAAGCCATACCCCCAGCAGATGAATAGTATTTATCACTATTACTTGATTAAGATGATTGTGTTACATCATCTCAACCTCCTCAACATCTTCGGGATACATTTATTGCCAATGACATCTTCAATGGTCCTCAAATTCCTCCATCGGTGCCTCAAGAATCATAAAGGCCTTCCAATAGTGCCAAAGTAAAGAAAAGTAAGAAGGCTAAAGTGACTAAAGTTGTTGAGAAGCCAGAAACCTACAAAACATATCAAAGAGGGGCTAGAAAGTTGTTTGTAGCGGATAGGCAAGTGTTTAATCCACTTGATGTGAAAGGGACCTTGCCTTCTTCATCAACTCATACGCAAATGCTTTCTCCACAAACTATGGAAGGGGCTTTGCCTTCTTCATTAACACAACAAGTGCAACAGGTGCATAAAGGAAAAGAAAATATGTTGGAGGAAAGCCTTAATGATGAAGAGGAAAGGGAATTTGATTTGATGGAACAAGATGGATCATAACAACAACACATTCATCATGGCATTGAGATAGTCGACTTGGAGGCTCAAGATGAGGAAACAAATGAAAATATAACCATAAGGGAAAAAGATGCACAGATCCAAGCACCGATGGACAACTTGGCAAGACCTAAGTATGTAATTTCATACCTTGAGTAAGAGAACAAGCAACTAAGTGACAAACAAGTCCTCGTGGAGCTGGAACTTGTTAAAGAAAAGAGGCAAGGTGACAAAGGAAAATCAGTATTGCAAGAGGAAGAAACCCCAGCCACCTTGGCTACAAAATAAAGGCTTGAAAAGGAGATTGAGGAGGATAGAGAAACATGTCTTGTTAGGGTCAATTTTCATTTGGAGAGGCTACTACAAAGGGCCAATGGAGACAATAAAATCATTAGGCATATGGCTCACCATTACAGGACTCGGAATAAGATTTGTAACATAAGAGTCAAGAAAATGAAGACAAGGCTAAAACAAGCACTCAAAGGCAAAAAGGAGGGTGATAGGTTTAGGTTGCTTGCTGAAGCTTCCTTGGCTAAACCAGACACTTGATGGTGGTGTTCTCCACAAATTTTGAGTAATTTTTCGGAATTTTTTCCTTTTTGAAGAATTTTGCAATTTTTGACTTAGAAAAAATTTGGCTCTATGCACAACATCAATGGCACTGTGCTTTCCCTAGGGGAATCCAAATAGTAAATGGTTAGGATTTGTGGATTCACAATGATGATTACATTCACCCTGTGCATTTTCTAAGCTTTTGGAGCAAAACTAGTCAACCAAAAGGTCAAACAACACCCAAAAAATGACCTTTCTGCCCTCTTTTTGACCATGGTGATGCGCACAGAAGTAGTCTTGGGAGAATCAGTTTCTGAGGGGTCAAATTAACTCCAAACGGGAAATTAAAGGAATATTTGGAAATTAGATAGGACAATATTTCCAATGAGCTATCATGAGCTCAATTTTGACACTGGGAAGATCTCCAAAATGGTCCTGCAAAAAGTGTTGCGCATAGAGCTTAAGTGTTGTGCATAGAACAATTTTGTGTTGAATTTTCACTTTACTGTGCCATGACTGTTTTTTGGATTTTCTCTCATGTATGATGTTTTTAATAATGTAAATGGTGACTAGGTGATCCAAATGGATCCTAGAAAACCCTCTAAGTCTTCTAAAGATCAAAACTATCGCATGAGAAGAACTTTTAGAAAAGTTGGATAACACTATCAGGAGGCAAAAACATAAGGAAAACATTGAAATGAAGCTTGGCGGAAGTCAACGAAGCAATGCATAGGAGCCGTCAGATCTGGTCGATCAACGGTCTAGATTTGATCGACAAATCGTAATCGGCATTGGCAAGCGGAGGCTATTGGCGGAGACCACATAGAATATGTGACAACGATCATTGGGGTCAACGAGGACCGTCGATCAAGCGTGCAGATCGACGACCCAAGTTGAATTGCAATATCGCGTCGGAAAACCATAAAGGAGCGCTTACAAACGGCCCAGGGGTATGTGTGATATATGATTGTGATCAATTGCATCGCAACATGGCATCGAAGAATTACAATGGAGCGGGGCCGATATAGACCTAACTCGCAATAGCCAGACCCGATGAACAAATAGGTGACATTTCATATATTTTGAGATCTGGAAAATGACATTTTCCTTTGTATTTGCATTTTTCGTTAAATAAACTAAATACGAAGGAAAAGTGTCGATGCAATGAAACTGGACCCGAAAGGGTTTATGAATGCAAATATATAATATTTCAAGTCCATATAAATCCATTTTACAAGGTTTTTCAATGTTTTCAGGTATTTTTAAAATACAAAGGGAAATCACGAAACAAGTGGGATTTCAGGTGGTTCGTAGGTGGTAAGTGTTTTTGGTGGAGCTTTTCCCAAGCCCATACACTGGCTACCATGTGTCCACACCCTGGAGAGAGAAAACCACCCTTTTTGGGTAGTTAACCCCCATACGAATGAGCTGCCCGAAGTGAACCTCAGTCGTTGGATCAAGATCTCTTAGATCAATGGTGGAGATGTGATAAGCGTTATAAAGGTAGACCCGATAGGAGTTATAAGGTGGAATCTATAATAATTCAAATTCGATAGGTGGCAGTTTAGTGGATTTTCATAGTTTTTAGTGTGTTTCTCTATGTAAACATAGAATGCTATTTCTAGGAAATTCAAAGGCCCGATGACCCATTCCATTACAGAACAGGTGGCCACCATCCCTGAAGGTGTTTAGCAATGATTGCTAATGCTCAAAAGGGGATCTGAGTGAACAGAGGCCGGGAAGCTAGAGAGCCAAGAAGGAGAAACAAACAGACATCACCGATTGGCTTTAAAGCCATAGACTACCAGAAACGAAGACAAGTAGTGTAGAGACAGAGAGTTAATGAGGAGAGTCTATGTACTCAGAAAGACTTAGGGGATCCAAGTGAAGCCTTGTTGTTTTGTATCTGTTGTGTGAGACTCAAATTGAGCTCACCTTTTTTGTAAAAACTCTACTTTTGAAGACATAATAGAGAGGTCACTGCTGAAGGCTGGACCAGGAGATGTAGCCCAGGAGTGTTGGGTGAACTCCTTATTAAACTTGTTGTGTTTATATGTGTTTTTATATTATGTTCTTTAACTACTTCATAGTCTATTATTTCAAAATCTTATCAATCCATTGCACAAAGTAACATAGGAAAATCCATGCACATAAGTCTGTAATACCTTAATAATTGTCTAAGATCTCATTATTAGATCAAGTGGTATCAGAGCTTTAGGTTTGCTAAGGTTAGACAAGCTTGTGCTGGATTGTTGAATGTTATCTAGGTCAACTGGTTGAGGCTAACTCAAAAATTGGAAGAGTCTATCCTAGCAAGAAAATGGCAGAAGAAATTCCCTTGGAATAAGACTCTCATTTCATGGATAGTTTCATGACCATGAGAGCCATGGTAGAAGAGATGTGTCGAGAATTTAAGAAAGTTCAAGGTGAAAGTACTTCAACCTCCAAACAAGACAAAGGAATAGAGGAACCTCTTCTGCCATTTAGAAGACAAAGGGAAAAGGTAAGAGCCTCCTCTATCAACACCTCCTTCTAGCCCATAAAATAAAAAGAAGAAAACATCTTTGATTAAATTAGATGTAAAATTTGATTTGCCAATATGTGATGGAGAATTAAATGCAGAAAAGCTAGATAACTGGATTAGACAGATTAATGTATATAGCAGGGTGCAAAACATCGATTCAAAAAGGATAAAGATTCTGTTGGGCAGCCTTCACCTTGGAGGAACTACCCTAGTGTGGTGCGAAGGTAGGACACAAGCTGATTTGAAGAAGCATGGTAAAATTATTTTTACCTGGAGTGAATTTGTTTCTGCCATTAAAAAACAATTCTATCTAGCAGCTTATATGCAGCAAGCAATGATGAGTTGGAAAACTCTTCGCCAATTAAAGGGGTAAAGTGTACAAAGCTATACTAAGGAATTTAGAAAAAGAGCTTTAATTCTAGGCATTTCTCTAGACTCACCTAAAACTTTGTTGAAGTATATAGGTGGTCTACATGGCTATTTGAGGCACACGATTCTCATGTTTAACCCTACTAGCATAGATGAGGTATCATTTTAGGCTACACATCTAGAGGCTAGAGGCAAGAATGTGAACCCAGAGATTGGGGGATCATCAAAACCCGCTAAAAGCAAGAACAAGGAAAAGAAAAAGTAGAAATGGAAAGAGTGGAAGGAAAATGCTGTATAGAAAGACAAACCTTCATGCACTTACTACAAGAAGGATGGACACGATGATGCACATTGGTGGTCTTTGCATCCGGAGTTGAAACCCAAGAAGTTTGATGGCAAGAAGAAGAAGACTGTTGCCTGCTATTCAGAAAGATTTGGGGTCAGACTCGGGTGATGAAACAATAGTCACAACCACAGGTATAAAAGGTAAACATTCTAAAGCATCTACTAGTAATTCTGCACAATCTATTAATAATGAAGAAAATGAGAGGAAAAGGCATGAGCTTTTTCATATTAGAGTTATTTCCAAGCATCAAAAGATTGATACTTTATTTGATAGTGGATCACAAGTAAACTTGATTTCTGAGAGCAATTGTAAAGAAGTTGGGACTACTAACCACACATCACAAGAAGCCATGTCCATAGGTTGGGTATGTAATAAATCAAGCTACAAGTGACTAGACAATGTAAACTTAGGTTTTCTTTTGGGTCAACATTTGTAGATGAGGTTGAGTTAGATATAGTTCCCTTGGATATATGTGGTATTGTTTTAGGAAGTTCTTACTTGTATGATAGAAAATCCATTTTCTATAGAACTGAAAATAAGTATCAACTCACAAAAGATGGAATAGAATATATTGTAAGAGCTCATTAGCTCAAAAATAACTACACTCTCATAAACTCAGGGCAGATGAAAATAATTGTAAATTCATGCAAGCAATTTTTACTAATGGTTGTAAAGGAAAAGACCCCTGATAAAACTAATGAATTTGAAGGTTGTGATGCTAAACAGAAAGTTAATTTAGAAAAATTTGTTTCAGAATATGATATCATATTTCAAGAACCTAAAGGTCTGCCACCCAAAAGGGAAATATTACATGATATCCATTCACAGCAAGATGCTCCATTACCTAACATCGGAATGTACAGGTTATCCACCTTAGAGAATGCAGAGATCAAGAAGCGGGTATAGGAGCTGCTCGATAAAGGGTTCATAAGACCAAGCACATCACCATGTGGATCTCCAATTATGTTGGTGAGAAAGAAAGATGGTTTGTGGAGGATGTGCATTGACTACAGAGCACTAAATAAAATAATGATCAAGAATCGTTATCCTCTCCCTCGCATTGATGATCTATTAGATTAGCTTAAAGAAGATGTTTACTTTTCCAAGTTGGAATTGCATAGTGGCTATCATCAAGTCAAAGTAGTGGAACAAGATGCATGAAAGACTGCTTTCAAAACAAAGCAAGGGCTGTATGAATGGCTAGTTATGCCTTTTGGCTTAACTAATGCTCCTGCCACTTTCATGAGAGTTATGAATGATGTACTCAGACCTTTTATTTTTGTAATTGTATATTTAGATGATATTGTTGTTTTCAGTAAACAATGGGAAGAACATTTGAAGCATGTAAAGCAGACTCTAGATGTTTTGAAAAGAGAAAATCTCTATGTTAAATTATCAAAATTTGAATTTGGCAAAACATCTTTAAATTATTTGGGTCATATAGTAGGGGGTGGTGAATTGAAGATAGATCCCTCTAAGGTTGAAGTCATTGTGAATTGGCCTAAACCCAAATCTGCTACAGAAGTTAGGAGCTTCCTAGGAGCATCACAATATTGGAGAAAGTTTATTGCTAACTTTTTCTTGATTTCAGCTCACTTACATGCTTTGACAGGATTGAACAAGGTGTTTTAGTGGGGAGGCAAATAGCAGAAAGCCTTCGACACCTTGAAAGAAAAAATTAGTACAACACCAACACTAGCATTACCAAATCTTCAAAGACCATTTTAGATTGAAACAAATGCCAATGACTATGCCATGGGAGCAGGGTTGATGCAACATGGTAAACCCATATGTTATCATTCTGAGACATTTAATTCTGTAGTAGTTAATTATCCCACATATGATAAAGAATTGTATGCATTAGTGCAGAGTGTGAAAAAGTGGAAACATTATCTATTGGGCAAAGAAACAATTATACATACAAATCATCAACCACTTCAATATTTGCACTTACAAACTAAATTGTAGTAATCAAGACACTATAGGTGGATGGGGTTTCTACAACAGTTTCATCTTGTCATTAGATATAAGAAATGCATACACAATAAGGTTGCAGATATGTTATCCAGACCAATCATAAATGCATCTACTATACTTAAGCATAATTCAGTATTGCATGAAAGCTACATTGAACAATATGCTCAAGATATAGATTTTGAAGATGTATATGCAAATTTAAGTCATGGTAAACAAGTAGAAGAATTGGATTATCATGTTAAGGACCAACTCTTGTATCATTTGGGAAAGTTATGCATTCCTCAAACTGAAAGAGTTAACATAATCTGAGAAGCACGTACTTCTCTAATATCAAGTTATTTTGGTGTAAGTAAAATAGTTGCACAACTGCAAAGGTTCTATTATTGGCCAAGAATGCATGAACTAGTTTCTAGATATATTAGAGGGTGTACCATGTGTGCTAAAAGCAAGCCCAACAATAAAAAACTAGGATTGTACACTCCACTTCCAGTTCCTTCTCATCCTTGGGAAAGTGTTTCCATGGACTTTGTTGGGGGATTGCCAAAATCTACAAAAGGTCATGATTATTTATATGTTATTATGGACAGGTTCAAAAAAATGTGTATTTTGATACCTTGTAACAAGCATATTACAGCTGAACAAATAGCAAAGTTGTTCTTTCAGCATGTATGGGTTCATTTTGGGTTACCCACTTCTATTGTCTCTGATCAAGATTCTTGATTTGTTGGGAAGTTTTGGTCAAGCCTATGGGAGTTAATGGACACTTGATTGAATAAGAGCACAACATTTCATCCACAAACAGATGGCCAAACAGAGGTGGTCGATAGGATAGTGATCCAGTTGCTTAGGGGCTATTGTAGCAAGCATCCCAAGCTTTGGGATGAACATTTATGTTATGTGCAACATGCTTACAACCGTGTTAAACACTCTTCTACACACAGATCTCCTTTTGAGACTTTTTTTGGTTTTATACCAAGGTCTCCCTTGGATTTTGTCTTTAGTAAAGACATAGCAGTTGATGGACACAGTGATGTGGATAAAGCAACCAAATTCATTGAATAGATCCAAGAAATTAACTAGGCAGTGTAGGAACAACTAGAAAGAAGCTAGGCCAAGTACAAGACAAGGCATGATAAGCATCAAATTGAGCATAGCTTCCAAGTTGGTGATCAAGTCTAGCTGTACATCAGCAAAGATAGAATGCAAGGTGAAGGTAAGAAGCTAAAGCCAATAAGGTATGGGCCTTTCAAGATACTTGAGAAAATTGGTGAGAATGATTTTCGCCTTGATTTGCTAGCTTATATGCATATTTATTTAGTCATTAATGCAGAGAACTTGAGACTATATGAACCTTCATTGATTGAAGATCCTGAAGAGCAAAGTCTGTTGCCTTCTATTGATGATTTGTTGCCTGAATATCTCAATGAGTTGCATGAAGATACAGTTCTAGACAGGAAGGTGAGAAATACATGCAGAGGGGATGTTGAGTACCTTAGAATCAGACTCAAAGGTTCAAAACCAAGCAGTGCAAGATGGATAGAGATTGGACAAGTGAGGAAGTTGTATCCTCACTTGATTGATGCTTAAAAACCAACTTTTGGTGGTCCAAAAGCCTTTTCAGTTGGAAGGCGTGATCCAAAAGGATCCTAGAAAACACTCTAAGTCTTCTAAAGATCAAAGCTATCGCATGAGAAGAACTTTTAGAAAATTCAGATAACATTATCGAGAGGAAAAAAAATAAAGAAAATAGTGACATGAAGCCTATTGGAGGTCAATGGAGCAATGCAGAGGAGTCGTCAGATCTGCCCAATCGATGGTCCAGATCTAATTGGAAAATCGCAATCGGGCATGGCAAGCGGAGGCTATCGGTGGAGACTACATGGCATATGTGACAGTGATCAGTGGGTTCAACAAGGACTGTCGATCAAGTGCACAGGTCGACAGCCCAAGTTGAATCGCAATATCATGTCGGCAAACCACAGAGGAGCGCTTACAAACAGCCCAGGGGTATGTGCGATATGTGATTATGATCAATCGCATCGCAACATTTCATCAAAGCATTACAATGGAGCGGGGTTGATATAGACCTAACTTGTGATAGCTGGGCCTGATGAAGAAATAGGTGACATTTCATATATTTTGAGATCCAGAAAATGACATTTTCCTTTGTATTTGCGTTTTTCGTTAAATAAATGAAATACGAAGGAAATGTGTCGATGTGATGAAACTAGACCTAAAAGGGTTTATGAATGCAAATATATAATATTTCAAGTCCGTCTAAAGCCATTTTACGGGGTTTTTCCATGTTGTAATGTATTTTTAAAATACAAAGGGAAATCACGAAACAAGCGGGATTTCGGGTAGGCCGTAGGCAGTAAGTGGTTTTTGCTGGGCTCTGCCCGAGCCCATACACTAGCTTCCACATGTCTAGGCCCTAGAGAGAGAAAACCATCCTTTTCAGGTAGTTAACCCTCGTAGGAAAGAGCCGCCTGAAATGAACTTCAGCTGTTGGATCAAGTTCTCTCAGATCAACAGTGGAGATGTGTTAAGCGATATAAAGGTGGACCCGATAGGAGTTATAAGGTGGAACCTATAATAATTCAAATCCGATAAGTGGTAGTTTGGCAGATTTTCATAGTTTTTAGTGTGTTTCTTTGTGTAAATAGAGAACACTATTTCTGGGAATTTCAAAGGCTTGATGACCAATTCCATTATAGAACAGGTGGCCATCATCCCTAAAGGAATTTAGCAATGATTACTAATGCTCAGAAGGGGATTTGAGCAGATAAAGCCCAGGAAGCCAGAGAGCTGAGAAGGAGAAACGAACAAACAATGTTGATTGGCTTTAAAGCCACATAGTGCTAGAAACAGAGACAAGCAGTGTTGAGACAAAGAGAAAATAGAGACAAAGAGTCAGTGAGAAGAGTCTGTGTACTCAGAAAGACTTGGGGGATCCAAGTGAAGCCTTGTTGTTTTGTATCTATTGTGTGAGACTCAAATTGAGCTCACTTTTTTTGCAAAAACTCTGCTTCTGAAGACATAATAGAGAAGTCACCACTGAAGGCTGGACCAGGAGACATAGCCCAGGAGTGTTGGGTGAAATCCTTATTAAACTTGTTGTGTTTATGTGTGTTTGTCTATTATGTTCTTTAAATGCTTCATAGTCTATGTATTTCACAATCTTATTGATCCATTGCACAAAGTAACATAGGCAAATCCATGCACATGAGTCTGTAATACCTTAATAATTGTCTAAGATCTCATTATCAGATCACTAGGCATGTAAATAGGATGGATAGTAGTTACTGGAAGGTAGATTCATTAGATCAAAAGTTACTAGGCATGTAAATAGGATGGATAGTAGTTACTGGAAGGTAGATTCATTAGATCAAAAGTTATCTTGAGGACAAATGAATCAATTTCCTCCCTTTTAGAGGAAAGTTGTTAGGTTTCCTAGAATCTAGTTTCTTGTTCAATTTCTGATGGATTAGTTCCTCATCTTAGGGATTCAACCCCTGAGGATGGGAGGAAGTTGAATTAATGTTTATATCTTCTTTTTCTTTCTCATTGTAAAGGGTTGGACTCAATGGGATGCTTAGGCCTTGATAGACATCATTTTGTACCAGTTATATCTAAAGATTAATGAAAATTTGTCGCTATTTCTTTGGGATCCATGTGATATGATGCTCAATTCAATTTTTCTTATGTTTTCATGTGTTAAAATGTATTGTTGACTTCATTTCATCATTTCATACTCTTTATGTGAATGTATACAAGTTTGAGAGGTAGAATCCATATCTTTTATGCTCTGTTTTGGGTAGACATTTCACATACTGTGTTTTCTTCAGTTTAGGAAGAATCCATGTTTTTTACATGTTCTTTCTAGCTCTGCACCTGTCATTTCACCTCATCCATCAAACCCTAAGGTTCTGATCATTGTGCCTACCTTGCCCCACTGAACACCCTGTGGTTTTGACCTAATTTCTTGCCCTAATTATTTGGCTCCTCCCAATCTAGCAAAACCCCTTCAAAATCAAATAAAATGTTGTGCTACTATACCTAGCCTCATATCAGTTTCTAGATCTAGTCAATTTTGTTGAGATCCTTACAGAGAGAGCCCTCTCCTGGCCTAGTAAGGCTAGCTACTTGGCTAAGCGTGGTTTGTGGTTACCTTATCATTGCCTTCCTTCAGCTTTAGGTTCAATCCAGGGACAATAGGTCCAATGAAGTCCATGCCCCTCTTGTCAAATGGGTTGAAAGTCACTTGAGGCTGCAGAGGCATTTCATCCCTTGGAGTTGACTTTCCAATCCCTTGTAACACTTTGAATGTTATCCTCTTTGTTGTAAAGTGACCTCCACACGTCCCATCATGACAAGTCAGAAGGATTTCAAAGACTTCCTCCTCCCTAACACACCTTCTCAGAATTTGTGTTGGTTTGGTGGGGCCTGACCTAGGTTCAGAAGTGATTTAGCCAAGAAAATCCCAGTACTACTAGCCCTTTCGGCAACATTCTGCGGAGTGCGGACTGAGGTCTCACTTGAAGTAGTATGGAAGGGTGCTATAACTAGGTTTCGGCACCTTGGGGATGTCTGATATGAGGTGATTGGTACACGGTCCAACATTCACACTTATTGCACTATGTGCACCCGACGCACTATGATACTGTCTTCGCCCAGTTCTAGTCGCAGTGCGACCCGTGTAATTTACCCAAGTCTTCATTAATTAGGCTCTATTAGCTGATTACTTAGATTATTTTCATATACAAGAATTCATACAAGTATTTATCAATTGCTCGCAGTAAATAAACATAGTAAAAGTAATGCATGACATCAAAATACAGATTCAAGAACATGTGCACAGAGTAAACTTCTATTTATTAACTTTCAATCTCAATTACAGACCCGACTTCACCCTGCACACTTAGTTGCAAGGGTTTGTGAACTCAACTGCGGATTCTACTAGGCCTCTGTGCACTCAGTTGCAGAGCCTCTTCCTACTACTATAACCCAGTACACTTCAGATTCAACTCTAACCTCGAACCATGCCTTCACTATTCTATCCATTCTTCCTTAGCTACCTTTAACCTTAGAGCCTCACTCTATTTATACAACCCCATGGTCCATGGACCATGGGTAGGCCGACACAACTTTACATTAAATTACAATATTTTAGGGCAGACAACCCTATGATTCATCCTAGCCTTCGCACTCCGCACCTACAATTCGCGGAGTCTTACAATATAATTGATCAAAACTTGGGCTTTGAGCCCCAAAAACATGCTGTGAGGGATCCCATGCCCAATATGCCCCCAACACAATCATCGTGACTCGTCCCAAGTCACTCTGCTAGTGTGAAAATCTTGGCATGGAGCCCCTCCAACTGTGCCTGTGCTGCATGAAGGTCCGTAATGCACTATTCTATCGTCCATTGGATCTACTCCTTTCCTTATTCTAAATTATCTGTGTCTGAATCATGTCTCTTCGTTGGTACCGACTTTTGGTGCTTGTGTTTATAGTCCAGCACCCTTGTCTGGCTCCTCGGGTCACGAAGACTGTTCTTCAATCGGTTAGTCAAATAGCCAACCCAGTCATGTAGTGCTTCAGGCAACTGCCGTTTACTTTTCTTGGGAAGGGTTCTCCATTAAGTTTGACTAACTGGACCGCACCTCCATCTGTGACCTTTTTTACCACATATGGTCCCAACTAGTGCATTATGAACTTTCCCAGAAAATTTTCAAACATGATGTTATCACAAAACCTCACCCTGATAGGCTGCTAATTAGGTAGACCTTGAGTAACTGTTTCAAACCAACTTTTGGCTAAGGCTTAGCCTCCTCAACCTGAGAGGGCTTTCTCACTAGGTTAGATATTTTGATAATGGATTAGATGGCTAACTCTATGAAACAAATGGAGTGTAAATGGTTGAAACACAGTCAATAAACCTCCATGGGGTTTATGGAGTCAGAAAATGCTTATTATGACAACAATATCAACTGAACATGGAAGTCAAGGCATCAAAAGTTCAATATATTAGTTAACACATATAAACATGTAGGAAACACAGTCTACAAATGCATGAAGGAAGTTAGAGTATTGCCAATGATTTCTAAGTATCATACATTCATACTACTACAAATAAGGAAATGAGGACAAACATAAAACAAGCCACCATTGAACTCTTTCTGAATCCTAAGAAGTAAAGCCAAAGTCTGTATTCATAAAAACATAATCTTCTACAATGACACAATATGAGTGTTTTCTCTAAAAAATTCCCACCCCTGGTGCACTACAACTCTTTTCTTATATAGAGTTTCTTTACAAGCTTGAATTCCTCCCTCTAGCAAGAGGAGAATTCAAATTTCTCTAGACTTGACACCTATTAAACTTTAAACAAACTATTATTTACAGCTGACTGTAAACTAACAGTCTTAGAGACCTAATTTGACTAGGAGTGTAACTCCTTATCTATGTTGGAAACAACCTTAGCTATGAAAAAAACTCATTCTTTGACATCTATCCCTCTTCATCTTTGGCTTGAGTGATGACTTTAAACTTCATGCTGGCCTTTGATTGCTTGTCCTTTAACTGTCCCTGGATACTAGGAAAACTGCCCCTGTTTTTATGCTTTGGTCTCCAAAGTGGTTCCTCGAATTCTGCTAACCATCTTATCCTTTTAATAACATGTGATGCCTTGAATTATAAAAAATGTCCTACTCATATACTCGTGCTAAGACAAAACCCCTTAGGTGGTGGTTGAAGCATGACAACTGTCTGAGCTATGAAATGACTGTTGTTTTCATAATGTAGAGTTTGGAGATATTCAATGCCTCTCATTCTTTGAATTTTCCTTTGCTTAGTATTCAAAACTTCTGAGGTGGCCCTTTTGTATCTTCTGCAGCAAAATTCTTTCATAATGGTTCCCCCCTTTCATTTCAAAATTGATTCAAAAAACAAAACTGGTAGCTTCAGCAGTTTCGTAGCGCGCTATGAAACTGTTGTGCATTATATGCCATTTTTAGCAATTTCGTAGCACACTATGAAACTACTATGTGATTCAAGAACACAGTTTTTGTCATTTTTTGGGATTTTTCGATGGCTTATCCAAATGCTATGAGCCAAATAATATGACATTATCTATCCAAAATAACCTTCAATCTTCAAAAAATAAACTTCACATCAAAATTGTCCCAAAATTGTTTCACTTACTGTCTGCTTCATTTATGTTGAGGTTGTTCTTCTGGTTCATTAAGTTGAATCTTCAAATATTCGATCTGTCTTTTCATCATTCAGATTCTAATTCTTCATTGTTCATTGACCCTTCTAATATATCTTGCCTCTTTTATTGCAGGGACCGTCCAAGTGAAATATTGAGCATGACAGCTAACTACTTTAGGTATTGAAACTGTTTTATCTTCCCACAGAGCCTCCATTCTATTGAAATTGGCTTCCCTAATTGCATGTTTCCTTGATTTTTTTCTAAGTTTGGAAATCTCAAGATTGAAAAGCCTCAATTTCGTTTTTACCTCTTCAAAACCACATTCCTCCTGATGAGTGATAACTACCTTACCTTTGTCATCTTGGTGCAGTTGTGATGATGTTTCTGATGGAACCACAGATTCTTCATGTAATTCTGCTACCTACCCTATCTCACTTGCTTTTGGCTATGCCTCTTGTATCCTTATTGAATGTCTTGTCACAGGTCTTCTCGGCTTGAACACAAACTCTAAGACCTAGTCATCAAATTGAAGCTTTTTGTAAGATTTAACTCTTTTGGTTTTGTTCTTGCTGGCTTCAAGTAGCTCTGCTTGGACCAGAGGAGTGTCCTCTATGTTGATGGCCTGGAGAAGATCATTCAAACTTCCCTTTGAAGTTGGGCTTTCATTAGCAATCACAGTCTTCCCTTTTTCCTTGGCTAATTGACTTCTTGCTACTCTTCTTTGGACAATTTTATCAACGGATTGCTCTCGTACCACCTCATTGATCTGAACCTTATTCCTCTATGATTGTTGAGGGGTGCCTTGAACTGCTAGTGATATCATAGGCTCCTTCACCTACTTTCTGGCTTTCAATTTCACAAAGCTTCTTGATCTTGTTTCCTCCTGATGACTTACTGCTGGTCTAGAAATATCCTTAGCCTTGCGGCTAAGTCCTGTTTCAGTTTTAAAGCCTATCATAAACAAGAAAGCAGACCATTCTCTTCCAATATTTTGAAGCTCATGTAAAACAATCAACTTGATCAACCCATGATGGAATAAGGAGGTTTCACAAGCTTCTTTCTTCAATTGATCCTTATCAGACATTTTGCCTAAGCTACGAAACAAATAAAAAGGTAAATCAAGAGATATCTTTCCAGTGAAATGTAAGAGGAGCTTAAAACGGTAAGATTACACCTTATGGTATCTCCCCTCACAGGTAAAATATCTTTGGATGCATGTCAGCAGGTTGGCATATGAATCCTTTACATAGCTTCTGGGCACTAATTTGGTTAAGTCCGAGTCTATGAATTCTGATTTCAAAAATTCTTGGCAGGGTGCCATTTCAAATTTAAAGTTCTTGAACCATCTTTCCCAGCCTCTTGGTATCTCGATGACTGCAAATATGACCTCAGGAGAAATTGGAATTTCTAGCACTCCAACTCTTGAATTCAAACCAATGAAATTGAAAGCAAAATCTTTGGTTACTTGAACATGACCACTTTGAAGTTTTTCACAGAATCTCCAATAGCCCACCTGTTTGAATGCATGTTCAACCTCTCTACTTCTAATGAGCACATCTAAACCTTCAGGCTCAGCTCTAAGACACCGGTCTAATCTGTGTTTTTTCCTTTCTTCAGCCATGTCTATGAAATCCCTGCAAGAAAACTTGAATATAAACCTGCACTGTATCGGTTTGAACAATGCCTCGCTTGAATTTGAAACTGAGAACTGCCTCACTTGAGCTTTCAAAAAGTTCTAATGAGTGCCATCCTTAAGCTTTCCAATTGTCTTCTTATGAATGAAAGGAACATGGGAAAAACCAAGACTAACTCACCTCACCTTACTTTTCTTGAAATTTGAAAGAATGCGTATAAGACATCTAACGAATCTAACGATGAGAATGAATGGTTGCATGTGATAAGCATGGTTCAAGGACTAACACATGGTGATGAAACATTAATGGGTTTTGATGGAAAAGACAGCTAGACAAGATCTGGCATGAATCCCCGATTTCGTAGCACAGCCAGTGCAAATTCTGGGTTTTGTGCTACGAAATCTCCTAGTTACGAATCCTTGTTTTCAGTACCGCACATAGTGTATTTCTATGAGTTTTCGCTAGGAAAACTCCTAGTTGATTTCGTAGCACATACAAACTTCAAAACAGTCTTAACACATGACACCTATGAACCAATGTGGGACTAATGATAGTTAAAACGAGATTGTTGACCTTATTTAACAATGGGAACAAGACTCTATCCTATGTTTTAGACTCCCTAAACAAAACAATAGAATGCCTTGACCAAGACTAACTTACAAATTTGAAACCATACAAGTTGTCCAATTTTATTTTTCTATAGTGATAACAGTGGCTCTACTTGGGATAGTGTGCCCTTTTGGTACACTAAGAACTCGGAGCTCCAGTTCTTCATCCACTTATGATAAACATAAATTTATTTAACAAGCATCCCCTTTAAGCTTCTTGGGCCTTCACCTTAGGCTTAAGCATTCTATTTCAACTTTTCATTATTAGCAAAAAAAACTGATAAAAAGCATATATACAATGTTATGAGAAATTGGTAGTACTTCAACAATGATAATGCTTTAGGAACCTGCCATTAATAGGTCCTCCAGCATATGATCCTCCATCAATTTCCTGCAGGATGTAAGTGTTGTTTCCATGGAAAGTAGCAATCTGATAAGGACATTTCCACAAATTCTCAAACTTACCATGCTTGCCTTTTTCTTCGATTCCGGCCTCCCATTTCAGCACTTTGTCATGGATCTGGAAACTAACTTCTTTGATATTTTTATCAAATGTATTCTTGATTCTATTCCGACCGTGTTGATGACTGTCATATACTTCATTTCTCTTCTCCTGCAAGGCTATCAACTGATTGATTCTCCTTTGAATGGAATTTGGTTCCTCTTCTAGTCCTTGAATTAGTTTCATTACCGATACTCTAAGTGATGTTGGAAATATAGCTTCAACACCGTACACTAATTCATATGGCGAAGTTCCAATAAATCTCTTTGTACAAATCCTATCAGCCCATAAGGCATACTTCAATTTCAAATGCCAAGCTTTCTTGTTTTCCTGCAACATCCTTACAATGCTTTTGTTTGATGATTCAGCAAGACCATTCCCTTGCAGATAGTAAGCAGTAGAATGTCCAAGAGTAATGTGATATTGGTGACAAAAGTTAATCATTTTCTTGGACTTAAAATCTTGAGCATTATCAGTTATAATATTCATTGGGCAACCAAATCTAGACAATATGCTATTTTCTAGAAAAGAGATAATCACTGAATCATTAGTTTGCTTGGTTGGAATCACCTCTATCCATTTGGTGAAGTAATCCGTGGTTGTGAGAATCTAGTGATGTTGCCTTGATGAAGGAGGATGAATTTCTCCAATAGAATCCAATCCCCATTGCAGGAAAGGTGCCTCCACATATATAGGAACCAAAGGCAAAGGCACAAGCTTTCTTCTTCCTTCAAAGATTTGACATTCATGACATGAAACCACCCTTTTGTAAATGTCTCTGAACATACTGGCCAAAAATATCCAGCTCTTAAGATCTTATTTGCTGTAGCTTTCCAATAATGGTGTCCTCCATAATCTCCTTTATGAAATTCTTCAATCACTTTATCAGCTTCCTCTTCAAGGAGACAATTTAACAAAATCCCTCCTACATCTTTCCAAAACAAATTTTGGTCATATACAAAATATCTTATGGATTTCAGCTTGACAAACCTTGCTTTGGACTTTGTTAGATTGGCAGGAGTTTTATTATGCTGTAGAACAAAAGCCACATCCTTGTATGATTCTGAAACCACTAATTTCTCATTGATTTGGACCAATTCTTCCTCTCTTTCAGAAATTTATGAGATTTTTGCATTTAGATTTATGTTAGGATAGTCCATATTTGACTGAGTCATTAGCTTTGCCAAGCTTTGACCCTTGACCAATTTGGTAGGTTTGATGTCAATTTCATATTCTAGAAATTTGGCTATCCATTTTCCGCTTTTACCATCTGGATCTGCTTGTGTTAGAATGTCTTTTATTACAACACTTGGGACATATGCCACAATACGAGAATGTAGAACATAGATTCTGAAATCTTTTATAGATTTCACCAAGGCATAAGTTTGTTTTTCTAGAATATTGTACTTCAATTCATCATTTGCTAATGTCCTACTAAATAAAGAAATAGGTTGTTCAGTACCTTGTTTTCCTTTTTGGAGTAGAATTCCAGCAATTTTATTCTCGAAAGAAAATGTAAAAATAAGAAATTCCTTGGTAAAATCTAGGCTGATGAGTACCAATGCTTGCGTAAGTGCCTTCTTGATTTCCTCAAAAGATTTCTTTGCTTTAGTTGTCCACTTAAAGTCCACTTCTTTCTTTAACATCCTTGTTATATCCTTGACTATCTCAACAAAATTAGGAATGAAGCACCTAACAAAATTCACCTTTCCAAGAAAAGATTGGATCTCTTTCCTACTTATTGGCAGATCTAGCTTTTGGATTGCACTAACTCTATTAGGATCAATCCTGATTCCTTCTTCAAAAATAATATGACCAAGTAGCTTGCCTGATGTTAAAGCAAAGATACTTTTAGTGGGATTAAGAGAAATACCAAACCTTCTACATTTCAACAGAATTCTTTCAAGGTGCTTCAAATGATCTTCTTCTCTCTTTGAAAAAACTGTGATGTCATCAAGATAAACAACCATTGATTTATCCTTTTCTCCATCAAAAGAAATATCCATTGCTCTTTGAAAAGTGGCCCACGCATTCATGAGACCAAAAGCCATCTTGGCGTACATGAATGTACCCCATGGTATTGTGAAGGTTGTCTTCTCTTGATCATACAGATGCACAAGAATTTGATTGTACCTTGAGAAGCCATCAATCATAGAAATTCTTTGTGAACCAACAATATTTTGTAGAATTAAATCCATCTTGGGAAGAGGATAGTTGTCTTTCAATGAAGCCTTATTCAAATTTCTGAAGTCAATACAAATTCTGATCTCTCCATTCTTCTTACTAACTAGAACCAAATTTGCAAGCCAATTTGAGAGTCTGATTGGGACAATGATTTTCGCATCAAAGAGTTTCTTAATTTCCTTTTCAATTAATGGCATGAGAAAAGGATTAATTCTTCTTAACTTTTGTTTGAAAAGTTTCTCATTCTCTTTAATAGGAATAGTATGCTGAATAATAGAGGAATCATATTGCTTTAAATCAGCATAGCTCCAAGCAAAAACATCAACAAACTTTTTCATCATCTCAACATATTTGGCTTTCATACCAGCTGAAAGAAACTTTGAGATTTTAATCATCTTATGTACAACTGAAGTCCCTAAATTGCAGCTCTCTACTTCCTCCTCATCAACCTGTATCTTTGGGGATTTGAACACATCATTTTGATCAAATAACTTCTCAAGAGGAATAATACCTTTTGGTATTGAATTATTTTTTAATTCTAAGACTTCAGAATTCTCTTTTGATTCAACCAACATGTTTTTTTTATCCACTTGAGTGCTTTCAAATTCTTCTTTTAATTCAATGAAATTCTTTACCTATTGATCATCTTGAAAGACTTGCCAATTGGTGATGTTATCTAGTATAGCTGGTCGTTGATGAACTTTCACCTCATACTTTTTAGAAGAATGGATAGGAATGACAAACAAACTTGCGGAAACAACAAGTGAATCTGCAATGGAGTTTTGGTCTCTAGTTTTGATAGTGAAAGAATATGCTTGAAAATTTTCCAACATATCTAACACTAGATTTATGTATGCTCTTATTCTTACATCCTTTGTTTGATAGGCACCTTCCACTTGTTTAATAACCAATTTAGAATCTCCAAAAACATAAATGTTTCGAGCCTTCACAAGACTTCTAAGCCCAAAATTAGAGATTCGTATTTAGCCATATTATTTGTGCAATCAAAGTTTAGTTTGTAAGAGTAAAACTTACTTTCATCACTTGGACTTGTGATCCAAATTCTAGCTCTTGCCCCTTCCTTTCCTACTGATACATCAAAGTAAAAAGACCACCATCTCTTCATCTCTTTCTCATTTCCTTGCTGATTTTCTGAAGGCATCTCTTCTGATCCACTATCAAATGACTCTTTGAAAAGAATGGCAGATCCAAGTTCAGTATCAAATGAATAAATAGGAAAATTTTGAGGTTTTTCTTTGCTTCTTACCATATAGGCCATTTTGGTCTCCTGATACAATCTCCTTTGCTCACCAAAAATAGGGATGGTAGCATAAGTAAGGTCCATCTGCATGTGCCTTTGATTTTGGCTGCCCATGATCTTGACAGCAGCATCCCAAACTTTGGTGGAATGTCAGCCACAATAGTGTCCATGACAATTTTCTTTGTTGGGATTTGTGTTAGACCAACAAGAACATCTTTGATTAAACCAATGCATTGGACTCTTTTTGAATCGAAAGAGAATAAGTCCTTATATGGTCTTGTTATCTGTAATCCTAACCTCTCCATGATTACCTTGGCCATAAGATTATCATAAGCCCTCAAATCCAACATAACATTATGTAAGGTCATATCATGAATACTAATGCTTACATAGAAAGGAGGAAATTCTTCATTATGATCATCTTCAAGTCTTGGACCCAAGTATATAGTAGGATTATCTTCTTGCACATTTAAGATATCAATAGCTCTTGGTTGTGAATTTAACATCTCTACAATCTTGCTTCTGTATTTGTCTACCTTGAGAATTTCACTAAAAGGGACTAATATTTTGATTTTTGCAGTTTCATTCTGAAGGTTGAAAACAGAAATAGTTTTCTCAATTTCTTTGATAGGAGATGGAGGTTGAATGTCCTTTTTACCAAGAAGAGAGACATTTTTACCTTCAGAAACCTTTTGGGTATCCTTTCTGGCTTAAACTATCTTTGAAACATCCTTCTTGGGTTGTGTTTTGTTTGGAATAATTGTTACATTTCTATTTCTCAGATTGTACTGTTTTTGCATTTCAAATATAGCATGTTGATACCCCTTTAAATAATCTGAAGGCTCTTCTCCTTGTTTGGTCAAACTTGACTCATAATGTTCTTCCTTAGTCAAGAAAATCCCTGACACTTCTTCATCAAGACAATGGATAGATTCTTCAAGAATCTCAGGTTCATCTTCTTCATCAACCAAATTCTACTGAAAAGGGTGTCTCACTGGAGGATCAGGCTGATGATTCCTATTTTCTCTTGGTCTTTGTTGGTTTTGAGGTCTCCTAAATTGAGGATTTCTAAATTGAAGCTCCTGTTGCACAGGAGGAGCAGAGGTGTTTCCAAGAGCTAACCTATTCATCAGCTTCTCCATGGTCTTCATCATTGAATCTATCTTATCTTCAGGAGCTAAAGAGGAAGGTTTCTCTTCTTCTTTCAATTTAATTTTTCCCATATTTGAATTTTTAGTAGCAACCATGTTTACTTATACTTTTATTGCATCATTCTGCATATTAGCAAGTGTAGCAGAATCTCTCTCTCTAAGCAACAGAGAAAAAACAAAATCAAATGCTTCAGCATATCTCATTTGTGCTAAAGCTTCTGGAGGTTTTAAGTGAGATGGGATTGAATTAAACACTTTGTTAAACCTCTTATAGAAGTTTTTAATGGTTTCATCAGGCACCCTTCTAAGATTATTGTACTTGGTAAGAGCTTGAACCAGATTAGTTCTATTTCCCCATTTCCTTAGAAATCTATCTTCAATCTCTACCCAATTATGAATGCTTCCTATTGGGAGGGCTTTAAACCATTTTATAACTTCCCTGATAAAGGTTTGTGCAAATAAGCTTAGCTTCACATCCTCATCATCAACTTCCTCTCTGTCATCAAAATCATTGAATTTGTCTACATGTTCTTCTATTGTGATTTCTTCATCACCACCCTATGTCAGAATTCTTGCAGCATATTTTCTAGGAAGGTCTTGTAAAATAGCAGGAAGTGCAAGTGGAGCATACCTAGTAGGTACGACCATGATGAAAGGAGGAACAATAGTGACAGGTACAAAAGGGACAAAGGATAAAGAACTTATATGAGGAGGACTGCTTGGTGTCTGAAAGCCACTAGGAATAACAGAAGCAGAAGATGAGGTATTGATATGAAAAGGACCACTTGGGCTCTGCAAACTAGTGACAAATGTACTCCAATTGGGAAGGGGTAAACCAGCTTTAGATCTAAGCAAGACTTCATAAGGATCAAGTTCTTTTAGTTTATCTAAGGCTTCCCTTTCTAAAAATAATTCATAAGTAACTACTTCCAAAAATTCCTCTTTATCTTCTTGTGATACTAAGTCTGAAGTATCAATTCCTCTCTTTTGAAAATCTAAAATAATTCCAATGAGCTCTTCTTCGTTTTTTGATCTAAAAAACACCTCATGAATTTTGTCATCAACTATTTTGTCCTCAAGACTTCTTGAAAATTTAGAGAGAAAAGATTTTGAATAAGATGGAGTAACTGGTGTTTTAGTAAATCTTTGTCTGCTCCTTGAAAGAGTGTTGGGATTGTCCATAGGACTAGGTGGATTTGGATCAGGATTGCTCCATGTATATCTCCCTCTCAAAGCCACCTTTAAAACTTCGAAAATGTATGGAGTCACCAGGGTAGATTGCAGCCTCGAAACGTTTTCTGAGCTCCTACTACCTTCAGAAGTTCAACTTCTTGATTTTGGGAATGACTAATCTTCAGGATCCCAGTAGACGCACCAAAATGTTATCACAAAACCTAACCCTGACAGGTTGTTGATCAGGTAGACCTTGAGTAACTATTTCAAACCAAGTTTTGGCTGAGGCTTAGCCTCCTCAACCTAAGAGGGCTTTCTCACTAGGTTAAAGATTTTGATAATGGATTAGATGACTAACTCTATGAAACAAATGAAGGAGTGTAAATGGTTGAAACACAGTCAATAAACATACATTGGGTTTATGGAGTCAGAAAATGCTTAGTATGACAACAATATCAACTGAACATCGAAGTCATGGCATCAAAAGTTCAATAAATTAGTTAACACATATAAACATGTAGGAAACACAGTCTACAAATGCATGAAGGAAGTTAGAGCATTGCCAATGAGTTCTAAGTATCATACATTCATACTACTGCAAATAAGGAAATGAGGACAAACATAAAACAAGCCACCATTGAACTCTTTCTGAATCCTGAGAAGTAAAGCCAAAGTCTGTATTCATAAAAACATAATCTTCTATAATGACACAATATGAGTGTTTTCTTTGAAAATTTCCCACCCCTCGCGCATTACAACTCTTGTCATATATAGAGTTTCTTTACAAGCTTGAATTCCTTCCTCCAGCAAGAGGAGAATTCAAATTTCTCTAAACGTAACACCTATTAAACTTCTGAGGTGGCCCTTTTGTATCTCCTGCAGCAACATTATTTTATAATGGTTCCCCCCTTTCATTTTAAAATTGATTCAAAAAACAAAACTCGCAGCTTCAGCATTTTCGTAGCGCGCTACGAAACTGTTGTGTGATTCAAGAACACACTTTTTATCATTTTTTGGGATTTTTTGATGGCTTATCCACATTCTATGAGCCAAATAATATGATATTATCTATCCAAAATAACCTTCAATCTTCAAAAAGTAAACTTCACATCAAAATTGTCCTAAAATTGCTTCACTTACTGTCTGCGTCATTTATGTTGAGGCTGTTCTTCTAGTTCATTCAGTTGAATCTTCAAATCTTCGATCTGTCTTTTCATCATTCGGGTTCTAGTTCTCAATTTTTCATTGACCCTTTTGATATATCTTGCCTCTTTTATTGCAGGGACCGTCCAAGTGAAATATTGAGCATGACAGTTAACTACTTTAGGTATTGAAATTGTTTTATCTTCCCATAAAGCCTCCATTATGTTGAAATTGGCTTCCTTAACTGCATGTTTCCTTGATTTTTTTCTAAGTTTGGCAATCTCAAGTTTGGAAACCTTCAATTTCTTTTTTACCTCTTCAAAACCACATTCCTCTTACTGAGTGATAACTGCCTTACCTCTGTCATCTTGATGCAGTTGTGATGATGTTTCTGATGGAACCATAGGTTCTTCATGTAATTCTGCTGCCTCCCCTGTCTCACTTGCTTCTGGCTGTGCCTCCTGTATCCTTCTTGAATGTCTTGGCATAGGTCTTCTCGGCTTGAACACAAACTCTGAGTCCTAGTCATCAAATTGAAGCTTTTTGGAAGATTTAACACTTTTGGTTTTGTTCTTGCTAGCTTCAAGTAGCTCTGCTTGGACCAAAGGAGTCTCTTCTATGTTGATGGCCTGGAGGAGATTGTTCAAACTTCCCTTTGAAGTTGGGCTTTCATCAGCAATCATAGTCTTCCCCTTTTCCTTGGCTAATTGACTTCTTGTTACTCTTCTTTGGATAGTTTTATCAACCAATTGCTCTTGTACCACCTCATTAATCTGAACTTTCTTCCTCTGTGATTGTTGAGGGGTGTCTTGAACTGTTAATGGTGTCACTGGCTCCTTCACCTACTTTCTGGCTTTCAATTTCACAAATCTTCTTGATCTTGTTTCCTCCTGATGACTTACTGTTGGTGCAGAAGTCTCCTTAGCCTTGGGGCTAAGTCCCGTTTCAGTTTTAAAGCCTGTCATAAACAAGAAAGTAGACCCTTCTCTTCCAATCTTCTGAAGCTCATGTAAAAAAATCAACTTGATCAACCCATGATGGAATAATGAGGTTTCACAAGCTTCTTTCTTCAATTGAACCTTATCATACATTTTGGCTAAGCTATGAAATAGATAAAAAGGTAAATCAAGAGATATCTTTCCAGTGAAATGTAAGAGGAGCTTAAAATGGTAAGAGTACTCCTTATGGTATCTCCCCTCACAGGTAAATATCTTTGGATGCATGTCAGCAAGTTGGCATATGAATCCTTTACATAGCTTTTGGGCATTGATTTGGTTAAGTGCGAGCCTATGAATTCTGACTTAAAAAATTCTTGGCAGAGTGCCATTTCGAATTTAAAGTTCTTGAACCATATTTCTTGGCCTCTTGGTATCTCAGTGACTGCATATATGACCTCAAGAGAAATTTGAATTTCTAGCACTCCAACTCTTGAATTCAAACCAATGAAATTGAAAGAAAAATCTTTGGTTACTTGAACATGACCACCTTGAAGTTTTTCATAGAATCTCCAACAACCCACCTAATTGAATGCATGTTCAACCTCTCTACTTCTCATGAGTACATCTAAACCTTCATGCTCAACTATAAGACACTTACCTGATCTGTGATTTTTCCTTTCTTCAGACATGCCTATGAAATCCCTACAAGAAAACTTGAAGATAAACCTGCACTGTATCGGTTTGAACACTCCCTCGCTTGAATTTGAAACTAAGAACTGCCTTGCTTGAGCTTTCAAAAAGTTCTGATGAGTGCCATCCTTAAGCTTGCCAATTGTCTTCTTATGAATGAAAGGAACACGGGAAAAACCAAGAATAACTCACCTCACATTACTTTTCTTGAAATTTGAAAGAATCCGTACAAGACCATCTAACGAATATAGTGATGAGAATGAATGGCTGCATGTGATAAGCATGGTTCAAGGACTGACACATGGTGATGAAACATTAACGGATTTTGATGGAAAAGATAGCTAGACAAGATCTAGCATGAATCCCCGAATTCGTAGTGCAGCCAGTGCAAATTCTGGGTTTTGTGCTATGAAATCTCCTAGTTACGAATCTCTATTTTCATAGTGCACATAGTGTATTTTTATGAGTTTGTGCTACGAAAACTAATAGTTGATTTCATAGCGCATACCAACTTTAAAACAGTCTTAACACATGACACCTATGAACCAATGTGGGATTAATGATAGTTAAAACAAGATTGTTGACCTTATTTAACAATGGGAACAAGACTATATCCTATGTTTTAGACTCCCTAAACAAAACAATAGAATGACTTGACCAAGACTGACTTACAACTTTGAAACCATACAAGTTGTCCATTTTTTTTTATAGTGATAACACTTGCTATCATGCAATAGCACTAATTCATTTACCTCAAAGGTGTGCAACTTGATATGGTAGTCGTGCTAAGCTTTTTCATGTAGCTTTTGTACCTGCTGGAGAAATATGGCCAAAAATCATTCTTCATCAAGTTCTTCTAATTGCACGGGCCTTTTTTCTAGAGCTTCGTGGTCCATCATGCCTATGAGCACTGTTATTCGCAAACTAGGTACAGTGTATTCCATTGGCATGATTACTTCCGTACCATAGACCAAGCTAAATGGTGTCTTTCCCGTCAATTTCTTGCAAATTGTCCTATACAGCCATAACACAGCAGGTACGCGCAGGTCCCAGTTTTCTTGTTGTGCGTTATATACTTTGGTCAGTGCAGTCTCCAGTATTTTAATGAATGCTTCTAGTATTCCATTAGCCTGTGGGTGGTATGGTGTACTTTTCTGGTGATAAACCTGGAACTCTTCTGTGAGCACACTGATGGGTTCATTCAAGAAATGGGTTCCATGATCGCTAATTAAGATTTTCGGGCAAACAAATCGTGTCAACATGTTTTCGAACAAAAACTTTACAGTCGTGGCAATCATGCAGTCCTTGACCAGTTGTGCTTCCACCCATCATGTTAGGTACTCTGTCGCGGTGATGATGTAGTGCGCACCCATCTTTCCCTGAGGTTTGATTGGGCCCACAAAGTCGATTTCCCATTTCTCAAATGGTTGCAGTGTCATTTGGGGATTTAGTGGCATCTCGTCCCTTCGTGATGGTTTTCCTGTCCTTTGACATATATCGCAAGCCTTACAATGAGCTTTTGAATCCTGGTGCAGGGTCGGCCACCATAACCTTGCGTGAAGAATCTTTTGTGCGGTCTCGCATCCTGCATAGTATCCTCCTGCAGCACCCCCATGTGCTTCTGCGAGGATTTGACCTTGTTCAAATTCAAGTACGCATGTTTGCAATATCTCATCATATCCCATCTTGTAGAGGTGCCCCGTGGTGACAGAAAAGTCTGCGTGCGCACCACCAACTCCTTCTTTTATTGGATTGAGTACTCCTTTGGCATAGTCCCTATTGTTATAAAATGGATTATATCTTTGAAGTGTTTGTCTGCGACACATACTGCAAAGGGTTGTGCAGTAGGTAGTCCCTCCAAATTTGTTAGTTCCTCGCCCATCTCAATTCGTGACAAGTGGTATGGTCCTGCGTTTAAGCATCTTGGCTTGACTATGACCTCAAAATCATATTCTTGAAACAATGACAACCATATGCATATGTGCCTCCCCAACACAAGCTTGTTCACCAAGTATTTCAATGTGGAATGGTCGGTATACATCTTGAAATTTTCGCCAAGTAAATACTGTCGGTATTTATATAGTGTGTACACCATTGCCAACCCCTCATGTTCGGTGGTAGAGTAGTTATCTTTTGCTTTGGACAATCTTCAACTCACAAACGTGATCAAGTGATCCATACCCTCTGTGCCCTCATGTGTGAGTACGGCCCCCAACTCGATACATGATGCATCAACATGTACATGAAATTCCACGTTCCATTTTGGGAAGACCAAAATTGGCGCAAAGGCTAGTTTTCCATTTAGGACATCCAAATTCTTCATGCAATCATCATTCCAACAACATATCACATCTTTTTTCAATAGCTTTTCCATCGGTGCAGTATTTTGGGCATAACTCTTAATAAACTTCCTATAGTAGCCAGTGTGTCCCAAAGTAGAGCGTAATTTTTTGACACTGTGTGGTGCTTCCAAATTCAGAATTACAACAATCTTCGCAGGGTCCACCATCAGGAATTGTTTACAGACCACATGGCCTAGCATGTTTTCAAAGGGAACGAGGAAGGTTCACTTTTTAAGGTTCAGTGCAATCTAGTGTCGGCGGCAAGTATCCAGCATCAAACGTAAGCTCGCTACATGGTGCTTAACTAATCCAAAGACAATCCAATCATCTAGATAGACCTCCAAGAACTTGTGGATGTATTCTTTGAACGCCGCCACCACTATCCGTGAAAATATTACTGGAGTGTTCTTCAGTCCAAAGGGCATAATGGTGTACTGAAAGTAGCCTCATTCTGTTGCGAAGATTGTTTTGCTCCTATCTTCCGGCGTGATCTTAATTTGATGGTACCCTGAGAAACCATCCATAAATGAGTAAGCTTCCTGACTGCCAACATTCTCCAATACTTCAATTTGAATGGTGTCGGGAATGGATCATGAACACAGGTGTCATTGAGCTTCCTGAGGTCCATGCATATTCTTATTTCGCCTTTTTGTTTTTTCTCCTGCACTACCATAGGACTCACCTAATTGGATTCTTCCACTGGTTCAATAATTCTGGCTGTGAGCATTTTGTCTAATTTGTCATAGACCTTTTCTTTATACTTTGGGTTCAAGTGGTAAGGCCATTGCTTAATTGGCTTCGTGTCTAGTTTCAGAGTGATCTTCATCATCCCTAAGTCTCCAATGATCCCTTTTAAGTCGGTGATTTTGGTCGAGAACAAGTCTTGGTATTCACGAAGTAACTCAGTGACCTTATCTACAGTAGCATCGTCCCAATAGTCCTGAAATGTTGCATACTTTGGCTCCACTTCTGTGCCAATGTTTACCTTCTTTGTTTTTAGTGGCGCAGTGATGTTTGGATCCTCAATTGATGGTCCTTGAACCTCACGACATCCTTCAGTTTCTGGAATAGTAATATTTTGGGGGTCGTCATTATCCTCCTCCACTTGCATGTTATAACATTATAGGGCACTGCTTAACTAGGTTTCTCATACTGGTTGAAGCATTTCCAGTGGCTCTTGTGGTATCTTGAATATAGTGGCTTTTACTGCTTGCAGTGCATCGTCGACAATATCCGGCCACTGGTCTTCAAATATGAATGTTAACAAAAATCCCTCGCGCAAGACATCCCATTCACTCGTACCATGTCGGAGTTTTGTCTCAGTATACCAGTTCATGGGTATGATGTCTAGGGTATGGTAGAATAAGTGTACCCATTCAGGCTGTGGTTCTTCCCCATAGACCTTGGTCCATTTTGCGAGGTGTGTGCATGGGTCATCTCGTCCATCATATTTGTCTCCAAACCTTAGTTGTGGTTTTCCCAAATCATAGGCACATCATCCTTCTGCATCCGCGCGAGTCCTTAAAATTTCCATGATGTGTTCCCCACCATCATGCGGGTGTTGTGCGCAGTGCCCACTTCAATGCACTGAACCGTTGCTATTCCGGCACTGCACTTTCAAATTTTCTCAGGAATTCATCCACATCTATCAATCCATCATATGTCGACAGCTCTATTGCCTCCATTGTCATGCAACGCAATGATCTAACCCTCATGTTGCAACTCAGCATTGTCACTTCGTGTAACTGATTCTACCATCGCTCTACTTCTTCATCTGAATCCGAAGTGTAGGAGCTTTCGCACTCCCATGAGACCCTCCCATCTGCAGTTGGACTCACCCAATCCTGGTCTCGCGCAGATATCTTGTAAATACAATTGAGATCATCATCGCTATCATCGTTGCACACGGGTTCCGTGTAGCGTGCTCCTTTAGCTGGGTCCAGTGGGACTACTACATGTAGTAACTTTTTCTCGAAGATCATTTTGCGCTTCTTTAGGTTGATGACTCTGTTCATATCGGTAGCCCAGTCTATTCCTAATAGCGCAAGATAGGGATTGTTGTCATCGACAATCTCTATCACTTCAAAATCCGCTTGCGCGCTCGCGCCTTCAAATATCAACTGTTACCCCTTGCAACCTTCCCATGGGCAAAATCTTATGTTGGTTCGCCATTCATAATTGAATAGGGGACCATTGTAATGTGGCCCACCCATGCATTCCCATGTTTTCTTTGGTAATACATTTGCGTCCGAACCCAGATCTAGGATTACCTGATCCATTTCATACTCACCAATCTATGCATTCAACCTCATTTCCCTTCTAGTCCGCAATGCATGCTTCCCCAATTTCTAGACTACGTGCAATTCTCCAGACCCCACGCACTTGGTGATTAGCTCCTGTAGTCCTTAACTGCCTTACTGTCACATAACAATTTCAAGCATGTCTTTAGAAAGGTAGTGACCATTGAAGGATCCATTCCTGGCTCTGGTTGATCCTTACCACCTGAAGTGGAGGCCTCCGTGAAGCTCTTCTGAGCTTCCATGAATGTCTCCTTTGCACGTTCTAAGTCAAACTCAAGTTCCTTTGTAGGAGACTTACGAACCCACATACTTTCCTCTGGCTTCTTCCCCATATCCTCTCCCATTGCTGTACCACTTCTAAGCATCATGTTTATGTTTGGGTCCTCTTCGTGTGGTTCATACCTCATCATTTGTATATTTTGAGTCTGGGGAGGCTAGAATACCACTTTTTTGCGCATCCTCATGATCAACATAGGATAGTCTATTGTTTCATGATCAAACTGAGCACAATACGTACAGGATATCCTCGTCGGGTTGGTACAATCACAGGCATAGTGCCCTGGTCCTCCGCATTTGTAACAAATCAATTGTCCATGGCCTCTTCCTGGTCCCATTCCACCTCTTCCTAGACCTCTCCCCTGAAATCCAGCGTGCACCATCCTCACATCTAGGTTGAGGGCTCATGTTTCGATTTGCATCCTATAAGCAGGGGTCCGATCCATCATTAGCTCATAACTGCGGCAAGTGTGATCATTATGGCCTATCAACTTGCATAAATTACAAAACAATTGTTGGGGTGTTTGTGTGTACTTCTACAACAAATTACAATTATTCATCGTGTGTTTCCCTCCTATCTGACAAATCGCGCACCATAAAGCAAGTGTCGCGCTTGGCCCTGCCTTTGCCTTCAGCGTCAGTGGCATTGGCCCTCCTCTTTCCAAGTAGTTCACGAACACTAGACATTGATCCTTGTCATGGCCATGGCCTTTGCATTTTATGCACCATACTTCCTCGCGTGCCTCTGGGCACGGTGCCCTATCATGCTTCAAACTTTGCATTTCCAAACAAAAATTCTATAGTTGCGCATGGATTTGTTGAACTCCCAACCCAGGGTCTTGTACTGGGGTCTCATGTAATCTCATTGCCATTTCCAATGCTTCAGCCTAGGTGGAAAGTTTTTTTTTTATAGTACTGTCCTCAAGTGCGGTGTCAAAGATGCTACAAACCATGTGTAATGCTATCCATCTGTCAACATCATATTGGCTTCGCAGATTATACTCTTCAGCCGTTGATCCAGATCCCAGGGAGTCTTGCCCAGGAGCATCACGATTTCAACAAATCCAATGATTGATTGTGTTTCTGACTTTGGCCTGCTAAATTCCTTGTTTAGCACATTCTGGATCTTTGTTATCCTGCATTTGGGTGGTCGTTAGAGTGCTTGATATACCATGTCAATAAGTGATCCTGCAACGCGCTCACCAATGTAGCCTTCTTAATATTGTCATCTGTGACACCTTGTGCTTCGCTTACTTCTCTTACCATGAACCAGAATTGGTTTGGATCTTCATTCCCTACTCCTCTGAATACTGGCAGCTTGATTGCACTCACCTTACTGAACTGTGGAGGTGGTGGAGGTGGAGTGGGTGGAGATGGAGGTGAGGGAGGTGAAGCAGGTGGCGGTGTGGGTGGAGGCGCTAACTGTGGAATGTGTCGCCTTATCAAACTGATCGTGCTTCTCGGAGAGATCTTAGTGAACTCTTCCTTTCTCTCTTGCGAGGATGAAATTAAGGGACTGTTTTCTAATTCTTTGCTACTCTTGTAGATCTTTATACTCTGCGCAGTCCCAAAAATTAATGTTTTCGCATGACCCTTTTTTCGCACAATAGCATCTTAATCCAAGTATTCAAGGACTTAATATACTTATCTCGTGGTCCTTTGAGGAAGCGTTGTTCTACCACATTGTAGCTCACAGTCATGTCTACCACAAACTCGTTGATAAATCCCCCTATTATCCGGTCAAGCCAATGGTCCACAGCTCGCGTGATCTTATCTTCTGATGCTTCTAGTCTACGCACTAATTCCAGAGTCCACACTATTGGTTTGTTGAGCCTACACCTTCCCTGGCTATCGGGTAACTTCGCGATCCACTCATACAGCTCAGAAGGAAAGGATGCAAATAAAATCTCATGGATTTTTGTATACACGTAGCACTCCAACCACTTTTCCTCAGATACTTGTGGAGTTTTGTTTTCATGTGTCGCAAACTTGTGGATCTTCTTATCCAACCATTCTTCAATTTCCTTCTTTGTTGGGTTCTAGTGGCACGACATCAGACATCCCTTATGCAGATCCTGGTCTCATCAACGGAACCATTTGTTGGCTTGGTTGGTTCTGACCCAGCTTAAAAAATGATTGAGCCAAGCAAATCCCTGTACTACTAGCCCTTTTGGCAATAGTCCATGGAGCGCACACTAAGGTCTCACCCAAAGTAGTATGGGAGGGTGCTAGAACCAGGTTTCCACACCCTGGGGATCTCTGATATGAGGTGATTGGTATGTGGTCCAACGTTCACACTTACTGTGCTATGCGCACTTGCGGGCACCCTGCACCCTGCAATACTATCTTCGTGCATTTCTAGCCGCAGCATGACCCGTGTTATTTACCCAAGTCTTCCTTAATTAGGTTCTGTTAGTTGATTATTTAGATTATTTTCATATATAAGCATTCATACAAGTATTTATCAATTGCATGTAGTATATAAACAGAGTAAAAGTAATGCATGACTTCAAAATACGAATTCAAGAACAAGTGCACAGAGTAAACTTCTCTTTATTAACTTTCAATCTCAATTACAGACCCAAATCTTCCTTTTGCACTCAGCTACAGGGCTCCACGCACTCAGCTACAGACTCTTCTAGGTCTCTGTGAACTCAATTGCAGAGCCTCTTCCTACTACTATGACCCAGTACACTTCAGATTCAACTCTAACCTCAAACCATGCCTTCACTATTCTATCTTTTCTTCCTTAGATACCTTTACACTTAGAGCCTCGCTGTATTTATACAATCCCATGGGTAGGCCGACACAAATTTACATTAAATTACAATATTTTAGGGTGGAGAACCCTATGACTCATCCTAGCCTTCGCACTCTGTGCCCACAATTCACAGAGTCTTACAATATAATTGACCAAAACTTGGGCTTTAAGCCCTAAAAACATGTTGTAGGGGATCCCATGCCCAACAATTTTATCTGGGCCAAGTTTGAAGAGATTGCCCCCAATCCAAGTGAAGGGGGCGCTCTTCCTTATAGTCTTTCTTTTCTCTTTGGAGGACAAGTTCAGTGGGAACTGTGTAGATACCAAATAGTTTTCTATGTCAACGAACCATGGAGAGAGAACTGAAATGGTGAACAAGTGCTCATCTGGTAACTGGTCATCAACCATTCCCTCTTCACCTGTAGGCAAAGTTAATCTGGACAAAAAGTCTACAACAACATTTTCCTTGCCAGGCTTATCAACAATAGTTAGATCAAACTGTTGTAATAAAAGTAACCATCTTATAATACGAGAATTCACATCAAGTTTATTCATTAAATATTTGATTACAACATGGTCAATATGGACAAATGTTTGATAGCCTGTAATATAATGCCTAAATTGTTTTCAATGAATGCACAACAACCAGGAGCTCCTTTTCGGTCATTGTGTAGTTCAGTTCGGCCTTTGACAAATTCTTACTAATAAAGTAAATGTCATAAGGAAAATTTTCACATATTTGACCTAGAGTTGCTCCTATGGCTTTGTGTGAGGCATTAGCATGAATATGAAAAGGAAGGGCCCAATTTGGGCCTCGGAGAATCGGTGCAATGGTTAACTTGTTCTTTAGGATGTCCTAGGCCTCTTGACAACTTTTTAACCATATAAACTCAGAGTCTTTGGCCAAAAACCCAAATAAAGGAGAGGCCAACTAGCTAAAGTCCTTTATGAACCTTCGATAGTATCCAATTAACCCTAGGAAACTTCTGACATCTCTCTACTTTTGAGGAGGTGGGACCCCTTGGATGACAACTATTTTGTTTGGTTCCACCTGCAATCCTTGCTGAGATATTAAATGACCTAGCATGGTCCCTGTAGTCATCAAGAATTCACATTTTTCGGGACTGAGAGACAGGTTCATTTCAATGCATTTGTGCAGTACTTTTTCTAGGTTGGATAGAGCCTCCTGGAAATCACATCCATAAGGTGTAAAATCATCCATATAAATTTCTACCACATCATGGACTAACTTGGCAAAGATACTCAGGGCTGCTCTCTAGAAAGTGGCAGGAGCATTACATAGGCCAAAAGGAAGGATCCAATAGGAAAAAGTGCCCCATGGACAAGTGAAGGTGGTTTTATGCTGGTATTTTGGGTTGATATGGATTTGATTGTACCCACTGAATCCATCTAGGAAAGAGTAAAAAAACTTCCCTGCCAGGCCATCTAGCACTTGGTCGATGAAAGGTAGAGGGAAATGGTATTTCTTTGTGGCTTTGTTCAACTCCATGTAATCAACACAAATCCTCCACTTACCATTTTTCTTGGGAATTAACACCAAAGGAGAAACCCACTCATTGTTGGAGATAAGATAAATGAATCCTACATCTAGAAAATTTTGCATTTCTTCTTTGACTATATCTTTAATAGTTGGATTCATCCTCCTTTGGGGTTGTCAAACTGGCTTGCAACCTTCTTTGATGTAAATGTGGTGAGTACACACAGAGGGGTGTAGTCCCTTCATTTCTTTGTAACTCCAAGCGGAGGCATCCAAATGTTCCTTTAACATGTTGCAAAACTTCTGGAGAAACCCACTCATTGTCGGAGATAGGATAAATGAATCCTACATCTAAAAATTTTTGCATTTCTTCTTTGTCTATATCTTTAACAGCTGGATTCATCCTCCTTGGGGGTTGCTGGACTAGATTGCAACCTTCTTTGATGTAAATGTGGTGAGTACACATAGAGGGGTGTACTCCCTTCATTTCTTTGTAACTCCAAGTGAAGGCATCCAAATGTTCCTTTAACATGTTGCACAACTTCTCCTCTTGGAGAACACAAAGAGATGAATTGATTTTCAAAGTTCTCTTAGGGCCAAATTCTATGATTTTGGCATGGAGAGGGTTGGAATTGGCAAAGTATAGATCAATTGGATGGTTGTTCTGGGCTTCCTTTACTACTTCTTCTAGGGAGAATGTATTGGGAGTTGGACTTTGGAGTAGGTGTTCAATCAAATCATCTTCATCTTGTTGTCCTCCTCCCATGGTTGTTTCTAAGGTATACAATTGAGCAGAATAACTTCATCTTCTTCCTCCTCTTCTAGCCATAAAGGTAAATCATGTTCTAGAGATGGCTGAGCATGAGGGTATATGACTAACTTCTTGGACATATGCCCATTCTTGATCGTCATATTCCCAGCTTTGCAGCTAATGTAAGCATCGGAAGTGGCCAACTAGGGCCTCCTAAGGATGAGAGGGTAACCAGTAAGCTTAACCTTAGGTTGGGGAACTACGAAATCTACAAGGTACTCCCAAGAGTCAAGGGAGACCATCACATCCTCCACAATCCCCTAAGGGGTCACTGTGGAGTGATCTGCAAGTTACAAAATTGTTGTGGTCTTCCTCAATGAACCTTGGAGGTTGAGCTTGAGCATGGTGTCCTTGTTCATCACATTAATGGTAGCGCCAAGATTGACCAAAGTGTGTGTGACAATGGTGCCATTGATGTGCACATCTACTACAAGGCTTCTAGGGTCCAAATACTTTGGACACATTACCTGCCCCAGCATTAAGTCGGACAGTTGTCCAATGACATTAATGGTAGGGGCATCTCTTCTTTGCCTCCTTGGATGCTTGAAGCACTTCTCCTTAATCAACTTGTTGTAAATAGGTACATCTTTAATGGCTTGGAGAAGTGGAATCTTGACACATAGGTTTTTCAACTATCCTAGAATTTTAGTCTCTTCTAGGGTAGGCTAGAGTGGTTGGGTTAATCTTTTAGGAAAGTGTGGATTTACTTTAAGAATGATTTCCTCTCTTTATTCCTCAACCTCCCTAGGAGGAGGTAGAGGTTGGTTATCCGTGAGAACACTCCCAGATCTCAGGTTAATTTCTTGGATTTCCAAAACATAAGTTGGATATGATGTCTCTCCACTATATACTAGTTGTTCCTGTCTGTTGATCAGGTTTGGATTTGGCTGGGCATGCATCTGGGGTTTTTTAGGTGGAGGAGAGTGTAATAGCTCTGGTTGGCTAGGTGGCGAAGGAAATAAAGTTGGAACATTGTTATTGAGGCCTCCAACCCTGGGGCAGTGCATTCTACTGAGGTTGTGGCAGAGAATATGGTTGAAATGACTGGCTGACTAGCTAAGAATGATACTGAGATGCAAAAGACCAAGGAGGAGGTGTAGACCAAGAAGGATAGGTAAGGGGTCCCCAAGAAGGTATGGATGTGGTTTGGAATAGAAGAAGAGGAGAAGTCTAAGGGATTGAGTCGAAGTGTAAAGTGTGTCTATAGGTCATAGAGTAGGAGAAGGCTCTGTAGCTGAGTGTGCAGAGGCCTAGTAGTTCGCAGCTAAGTGCATGGACCCCTGCAGCTGAGTGCGCAGGGAAGGTCGAGTCTGTAATCGTTGGAAGAATCAATAAAGAGAAGTTTTACAATATTTATATCTATCTTTCCCTAGTTTAATGCATGATTGGATATAATTTGCAAGTATACTGTTTATTCATTGTGCAACACTATATGAATGTTTTGTATAACTAATTATAACTTAAGACATTCAAGTAAGGCGAAGGTAATTAACTAGCACTGGAACATAAGTAAGATCTCAGGTAATAGCGCAGAGCGTGGCGTGGGAGCTCCACAGCCCCTGGATAGGGATGCGCGGAGGCGGTGTATTAGGCTATGAGGAACAGGAAAGTGCGCGAAGCAACTTGCACGTAGGAACCAACTGTGGACCAGTCGAACCTCTTACACATCTCAAGGGTGCAAAAACTTGGTTCTAGCACCCTCCCATACTACTTTGGGTGAGACCTCAGTTCGTGCTACGCGAACTATTTCCGAAAGGGCCAGCAATACAGGGATTTGTTTGGCTAATTAACTTTGAACTGGGTTTAGGCCCCATCAAGCCAACAGTTACCATTCCTGTTGCTAGAGGAATGCTAAGATGTTGCTCAAACTTGTCCGACCTTTGATCTAGATCCCTCAGATGCTTTTGCAAGTTTTCTAATGAGTAGAGAGTGTCCATACAAGCTTCATGTCGATCCAACAAAGTTTTCCCCAATGAAAATTCATTTATCAATAAAAATCCATCATCCACATATACAAGTTGAACCAACCGCTCATGTGACTTGTGTCCATGCTTAATCGACCCAATCAATCAAAACCTCAATGTTTTAGAGAGAGGGCCTATGAGAAGAGGCTTCCCCCTCTTCCCTAGTGATTTCTTCTTATATATGGGCTGGAATGATCTCCCTATCCTCTATGCAATGGTGCATGCATGTATGACCCTAATGGACGAATCTTAATAATAAGTGACCCCCCTTCTAACTTGATCCCTCTTTTGTGGCATGGGTGAGGGCCCTCAAACCAAAACACTTCGCAAATTATAAAAGAAGACTACTTAAGGTCAAAGAGTTCCACATGCTACAGGGGCTAAGGAAGAAAAACTAATGAACACGGAGACCAACTATGATAAAATCCACACCACCAACCACCTCACAAGGATGGAGACAGAAATTCCACAACCCCATAAGCCTCGATTCCAATCCACAAACTTACATAAATGCCACCAATTACATCAAGCTGTTCATGAAACAAGACCAAGACGAAAACAAGTGGTCTAAATCAACAACTGAACATAAGAGTCACCATCGTATACAAGGCGATTGTAGAGCTGTAACAAGGGCCTTTTTCACCTCTAGTTATCTCACATTACAAGTCAATCCGGGAGCGTTTTGTTATTGAGAAGGGTATCTCGATTTGAGGCTATTTGTCAGAGTAATGCTTAGTAGTATAGGTCTAAGAAATACAAGAGTAAATGGATGCTAAGCTATGCTAAATTACTTTTGCATAAAGAAATCACATATGACAACTTTGTCAGTCAAGGGTACGGAAGCAGTAACCCATCCCTTTAGAAACTGATGAAGGAAAAGGAATTAGAGTATGGATCATGGATCTGGGAGCATAATAGAGTCTGTTGTGTCTCACGACAGCCTTGATCCTCCTCCCACACAATACCAATGAATGCAAGTAAAAAGGAACAGCAAGAAAGCAGAATGGAACAGCAATTCAGGAATGGAACAGCAGTAAAAAGGAACGGCAGGAAAGAAACTAAATCTCGCGAGTTCAACACTCTCAATTCTTGGCATCAACTTACATGCAAAGGAAGAGCAATCTTTTGTACAAGTAGACAGTTTAATCAAATGGAACAGCAAATCACCATAAACAGGAAACGTCAATTATATATAAACATAATCTAAAATGATTACCAGTAGTCCACTACTCCAACCATATGTAGCTGAAACATTCCACTTATAAATTCTGTAACGAAAGTGAACAACTTAGAACAATGTTATGTGATCAATTCTGGAAATATGATGTAAACTTGTTACAAATATTGACAAAAGGAAAACTACTGATGAACAAGTATGGAATAGCATGTACGTATATCAGATTATTGAGAGCAATAAATAAACCACACAAAGCCAAACTGTAATGATACAATCAGCCAGTGTCCGTTGGAGCCGGGCCCTTAGCTTCCAATGGCACACTGTCGTAACTTACTTCAGATGCAGGGGGAAAGTAACACCAAATATATTATATTAATGCATCAATGATAGTACAGAAAAACTAAGTCTCAAAGAGACTCGATAGTCTGAGTTTAACCAACTGTGTAGCTTCTAAACATAAAGTAAAAATACAAGATACTCTAGACGTCCTAAAGTCTTCAATGCTGCCCCTTTTTATACAAGTAATGGCGGAGTTAACTAAACAACAAAATAATTGAACGTAACGATCCCTCAGGATCAAAGATCCTGAGGGATCTGTTAAACTGTTAACTCCTTCCTTTTCTCTGCCTAGCCTTCCGAACTGACAGTCCTTCATCTCGTCCCGGATTGATCTGCCTTGATTTACTCGCCCTGGTCTGGACTTTATTTGGTTTTAGAGGGACAGTCGTTATCTTCTCATGGAACTCTTGTTTTGCACTGCGCCTTCCTACTTTTGTCTTTTCCTGCATAAAGAAGATAACTTTTAGTGATTGGGTCATTCGTACTTATTCTCATTGCATTCTCCCTATTGTATAACAAAGAAAAGGTTACAACTATTGCTTGAAACATCACTAAGTTATTTGTTAAAACATACCTTTCCAATTCTCTACACACCCCCCGACTTACTCTGTTTCATGGCCTCATGAAAACGTTATAATTGACATGGAGAGCTGTAAGAGAATAAGCGGGAGAGGGCACCTCTTGAGGAGGTTTGCAACCATGGTGAGCAACTAGATTATCAAAGAATTGGTTCAATTGATCTGCAGGCATATTATACAAGGCCTGGTACCCAGGTGCAGGGTGCCAAATAATTGGGCTACGGAACTGGTATCCTAACCAAGACGACCCAGCACGCAGGATGTGCTGGCCGTAAAGGGCCAACCATTCAGCAGCCAGCTCAAAATTCTCGTATTTGAATGGCTCCCTGAGCTGGATGCTTGGGGTAGAAATCTGATAGCGGAATTTGGCAGATTCCAGGGCAGAATCCTTAATAGCCAGAAAGTATTCCAAGCTATTTCGAATCAAACCCTCATGCATGGGCCCTAGCAGCTCTATGACGCCCGGGGTTCTCATAAGGCGTTTGTGTGATTGCCATAGTTGAACGGGGTCTCTAGGCTCGGCTCTGACCCATAGATCTAAGCTGTTCTCCTGCCTCTGGAAGGCATTGTAAGCCCTGAGCCACTTCAACTGATTGACCCCAAATGAAACAAAGGCTTGTAGCTGTATATCTCCCACAAAAGGGCCAGGGTTTAAATCAGTTTCCTGCTCAAGCACCATATTGTGCAAATAGAATTCACATAGTGACCGTTGGACCTTAACCCCATAATGTTTACAACAATCAATAAAATCATTAACAGTATTAATCTGAATGGGGTTACCTGCCCTGACGGCTTTTATTTTCAATCTTAAGTATCTTTCAAAGAGAAATAAAGCATAATTCTTTGTAGGGGCCCTGCAAGTCAAAACATCATTATACAGCGAACATACAGTGTCCAATTGTTTAATAACAGCATCTAGTCGACGTGTTACCTTGGCAACCTTCCCCTGTTCCTTCTGCCATTCTTCAAAGGCATGACTCTCTGATTAACTCATGTTCCGCAGTTGCTGCTACAGTTCTTCATTTTTTTCCCGAGGGATCATTTGTTCCCTTAACTGCTCAACTTTCTGTTGCAACTCCTCGTATTTTTCCCGAGGGATCATTTGTTCCCTTAGCTGGTCAGCCTCCTGTCGGGCCTGCTTCATCTCGCGGTGCAAGGCCTTGGTTTTTGGATCCATTTTCCATGATTTCTCAAAGGCAGGGAGTCTTACCTGGACCTTCCTGTTTCGCTGCCTAGAATTTGTATCCCGAATTATCCCTAAAGGTGATGCCTCAGTTTGGACTGCTTTGCTTTCCCTTTCTTTCTTAACATGAATAAAGGGGTACGATGGCCCCTTTGTAAATGGAATGTCGTCTTGCGGCTCAGTTTTGATTGGAACGGAAGCTGGTCCCAATGGGCTATTTGGAACAGCAGTCTGTTCCTCAGCATCAATAGGGACAGAATTCTGATGTTCCATACCAAATGGAACGGCATTTTGTCCCTCAGTGCTAGTTGGAACAGTCGTAGGTCTATCAGCGGAGTATTGACCTACAAGGCGCCTATAAGCCCCTTGCCTTCTCATCTGATAGGACCCTGCTACATTTGTTCTTCTTTTTCTCCTTATAGTCCTCCTTATTCTCAAACTGGCTTTCAAACTTCGAATTTTCTGCCGAAGCTGGGTTATAATATTCAGCAGCCTCTACTGTTTCTTTCTCAATTTCTTAATTTCCCTTGCCTCAGCTGTGGGCGCATGAGCGACCCTCATTTCTGCTCCTCTTTCATTGAGGGTTTCTTCTGGAATTCTGGGAACGAACTGTTCCTGACAAGCATTCTCATTCTCTGCGACATCAGCAGGTGGGTTTTCTCCCGGTGTCTTGGGAACGGGTTGTTCCTGGTTGGTATTTACATTTTCCTTGTCAACAATAGGGGGGTTTTCTCCTCCTGCCATTTCTTCATGCAATTCTTCATGTGCCTCTTCCTCGGAGGGTCCTTCAGGAGGGTCTGCTGGACTGGAAGGTGAAGCATAATCTCCCAGGCTGGCCAAGATGGTGGCCAGCTCTTCTTCTCCCATGGGGACTTGTGCAGGGCTGTCCCCCAATTGTCCCATCTCCTCCTCCTGAATTGGCTGCTCAGTGGCTACCTCCGGATAGCTGGCCTCGGCCTCAAAGTCAGAATGTTCATTTCCTTCCTCGGCTTCTGCTCTGTTCTCAATTTGTTCCTCATTTTCCCCCGAGGGTTCCTATTCTAGCACTAGTGGTTCCTCTGTTATTTCGATCGGCTGGTCGATGCTTAGCTGGATTTTCTCCAGCCTGCCTCTTACCGAGCTGACTTCCTACGCCTCTCAGGTTGTTCGGGTGTGCTGGCCACCTGTTCTTCCACCACCACCTTTCTGTGTTTTTCAGCTTGTTCTGGCGTGCCAAGAGGAATGCCTACGTTTCGAGGCAGCACGTTCTTCTGTGGCCAGCTCCTTATGTTTTTCTTCATGTCCAGATGCTCTAGAGGAACATTTTCGTTTTACTGACTCCGTGCGTTTCTTGGGTTGCTCGGGTGTATCCGAGGGATGCTTGGGTTTTGGCGATTCTTTGGGCTTCTTAGGTGCTTTAGAGGTACTAGCGGGGTGCTTAGCCTTTGGGGATGGTGATGCCACTCCCCCTCCCATTGTTGTAATAAGCTCCCCCCAGCTACTCTGCTGCTGAGTGAGACTGTAGCTCACTATCAGGCGAATCAACCTATGGTGGCTAACCACTGCGTCTTCATGGTGTGCCTTTTTCAGGCACCGAGAGGCATCATGCAATAATGAATTTAACAATGCAGGGAGGTTCACAGAACATTTTCCTTTTAACACAGCCAGGAGCTTAAGGTGACGCGGTCTTACCACATCTTTTTGCCCCTCGCAGGTGATGTAGCTCTGCACTACCTTTGCCCATTCGCTCCAAGGTTCTCCTAGCATTGCCGGCAGCACTCCTTTTCCCTTCACTGTCAGATTCTGTCCTTCGTCTCGGAAAATTTCTATGGTCTTTTGCAATCTCTCTTTCTTTCTCGTCCATATTGGTCCTGAGGCTGGTAGTCCTATTACTTCTGCGATTATTTCCTTCGTGACCATTATCTGCTTCCCACCTACTACGGAGTGTTCTTCCTGCAAATTCTGCAGGAATTCCATGGCCACAATTTCATTTGATTCGCACAGGCGGCTAAAATAAGTTAGCCACCCCGCCCTTTCTAGGATCTCCCAAGCGGCTTCGGAGACTACTAGCTCATTGGGCTCGCTTCTGATAGCCTTGCCTCCCATGGTTCTATTTCGGGATCTAGATGGAACAGCAATTACCTATCGCAAAGAATGTAATCGCAGCAAAAAAAACACAGAGCATGCATGAAAATGGCTTGTAAATAACAACTTTTTGCAAAAATAGCATTGTCATGCCGTTAACCCATATCGTACCTTCGTACCATATCATTTCCGAATGATGTGCTAACACGTGGTCGACGGAGTAATGAGGTCACCTCCCCCCACGCAATATGATAGGCTGTCCCAGCCGTCAAATGGAGGAGGGGCCGCCATCTCGTCACCAAGTCATAAAGGAGGAGCAGCATATGGAGGTTTGTCATGTTTCAGATTAGACAAAGAAATACTGAGATCGAGGCAAAGGGTAGATCACGTTTTGTATAAGCCTGCGTAATCTGATGCAAGACAGGAGGATAGGACATCTGGCACTCATATAAAGTCTGCGGTAGTCATAGTCGATACCTTTGCCATGATTGGTGGTGATAGGTATTCATGTGACGTATCCATCAAAGTGTAAAATATAATTATTACGAGGATAGAAAGAAGTATTTGATATGATCCAAATTGGTGTATATATTATGACTCCGATACCATTAATAGAGCTCTGCTGCCGACAGGTGTTCATAACCTTGGCAGAGTTGTTTATTTCACCCTGGAACCATGATCCTTTGTGTATTTTTGAAGAGCAATTCTTGTCAAAATGTAGGCCATCATGCTAGCTTGGTAACCAGATAACCATAATGCCATTCACCAGAGAGGCGCGAAACGTGGGCAGGCCGGCTCGTAATGAGACCCCCTATTCCAAGGTTTGTTTATGTAGTGAACCCGTTGGACCATATCCCTGGTGTGGTGGCCATGGTGGGAATGCCACTTCGCTTCCAATCTTATGATCATAGTAGGCTGGTTCTTTAATGAAACCCCCTATCCTGCATTTGACAAATAATTTCTTTTTATTTTTCTTTTGCTCTTTTTTTCTTTTGAAACAGACTTTTGCTTCTTGTGTAATTACACATAAGGGTGGTTCAACCCTCCTTAAGAGTGGGAATGGCGGAAGAAGTCTTGTCATCCCAATAGGAAGATATAAATCTTCTGTTCTTATTTCCAAGTAATAATAGAGAAAATTGTAGGGACTCAACATGATAAAAATTTCCAACAAGGCAGAGGAGGTGAGACTATGACGGCAAAAATGATGAGTGTGTGGATCCTTCCTTTGCTGTTGCATCAATACTAGGGCTGTTAAAGATAGCAATTTATGATATGCTGATCTCGATATATCCTGGCTTTTATATTCATTGCATAAATGTGTAGCTGCTACTTATGGCCTTGGAAAGAGGATGGACAACACATCCTTCATATGAAAGGGACGAACAGCAAAAACACACAAGTGTTGTTCCTTTTGAAAAGGAACAACAAAAACACACAAGTGTTGTTCCTTTTGAAAAGGAACAGCAAAAACACACAAGTGTTGTTCCTTTTGAAAAGGAACAACAAAAATCCAAAAGTGCTATTCCTTTTGAAAAGGAACAGCAAAAGCATACAAGTGTTGTTCCTTTTGAAAAGGAACAGCAAAAAAATTCAAGTGCTGTTCCTTTTGAAAAGGAACAGCAAAAATCCAAAAGTGTTGTTCCTTTTGAAAAGGAACAGCAAAAACACACAAGCGTTGTTCCTTTTGAAAAGGAACAACAAAAACACACAAGTGCTGTTCCTTTTGAAAAGGAACAACAAAAATCCAAAAGTGTTGTTCCTTTTGAAAAGGAATAGCAAAAGCATACAAGTGCTGTTCCTTTTGAAAAGGAACAGCAAAAACATTCAAGTGCTGTTCCTTTTGAAAAGGAACATCAAAAATCCAAAAGTGCTGTTCCTTTTGAAAAGGAACGGCAAAAGAACACAAGTGTTGTTCCTTTTGAAAAGGAACAACAAAAATCCAAAAGTGTTGTTCCTTTTGAAAAGGAACAGCAAAAACACACAAGTGTTGTTCCTTTTGAAAAGGAACATCACAGACAAATACTAAAAACATATATACAAGATTTACAATCTTATATACAAGATGTGGTAATAAAAGATGAATTTCTTACTGATCTATAGGTGAGGAAGTTTTTTCTTCCTCTCCCATAATCTCAATATTAGTATCTTGGCGTAGCTGCTGACAAAAAGATTCCCGAGTGAGCGGTTTGCGATACAGACAAACTCGGTGGCCGTTTACCTTAAATGTATATCCAGACCCATCGATTGTGATCAGAGTAAGGGTCCCATTGTCATGGAATTTTTGAATCTTGTATGGTCCCAACCAACGAGTCTGAAGCTTCCCCGGGAAATCCTGAAATCTAGAATCATATAACAGAGCCCAGTCTCCTTCATGAAATATCTTGTTTTTGATGAGCGCATCATGCCACTTGGCTTGCTGCTATTGAATGAGTGCTGTATTCTATAATGTAGAGAGCCTTGTTTCATCTAACTCATTAATTTGCTGTAATCGATTTTTTTGTGCTTCACTTAAATCCAATCCGACTTCTTGGGCAGTTCGCAACATTTGGATGTCAAATTCTATAGGAAAAATGGGCTGCTTTCCAAACACTAAGTGATATGGTGAATAGCCGGTGGTGCTTCTCCATGTGGTTCGATAAGCCCACAGTGCCTCGGGTAGTCGGGCGGCCCAATCATGGCGATGTGAGGCAACGGTTTTTGTCAAAATAGACTCTATTACCTTATTGCTGCTCTCCACTTGCCCATTTGCCTGTGGATGGTATGGGGTAGTAATTTTATGCTGGGCATGATAGTTATTGAGTGTTGTAGCTAATTTATGCCCCACAAATTGTGGTCCTCCGTCTGTAATCACTTCCCTTGGAAGACCATAATGTACAAACAAATGGAACAAGAACTATATTACTGAATCTTCTGTAGCTCTAGGCAATGCCTCCGCTTCAACCCATTTGGTAACGTATTCAGTTGCCACCAAAATGTAGGTTCTTTGGTTTGATGGTGGGTTGATGGGTCCAACGAAGTCCAGAGCCCAGCGTTCGAAAGGTTCGATCACTAATTGAGGCTGCAAAGGCATTTCGTCTGCTGGACCAGGTCGTCCTGCACGCTGACAGCTATCACAGGCCTAAACAAATTTTTTCGCATCCTTGAAAATTGTAGGCCAATAATATCCTGTTTGTAATACTTTATGCGTTGTTCTTTGTTCGGAGAAATGTCCTCCACATGGCTCGTCGTGGCAGGCTTTCAAGATATCAAAGATTTCGTCTTCCTGAATACATCTTATGATTTCCATATCTGCACCTGTGTGAAACAAATAGCCCCCAACACACAAAAATCGATTGCTTTTCTGAACAATCTGCTTCCATTCATTGGGGGTTAAATGTTTTGGAAGCTTACCTACTGCAAGATAGTTAGCAACATCAGCATACCAGGGAGTCTAAACGGCAATAGCAAATAAGTGTTCGTCTGGAAATTGTTCCTCGATTGCTGTTGTTTCAACTGATTTTGGTATTCGTGAAAGAAAATCAGCTACAGGGTTCTCCTTCCCTGGTCGATCTCTAATTGTAATATCAAACTCCTGCAATAGGATCAACCACCTGGTTATTCTTCCATTTGTAACAGGTTTATTTGCTAAATACTTAATAGCAGAATGGTCTGTATACAAAATAACGGGATAGCCTGTAATATAGTGTCTAAATTTATTAACAGCATGTATCACAGCTAAGAATTCTTTTTCGGTGACAGTGTAATTTAATTCAGCTGGGGCCAAATTTTTGCTGATGTAATAGATAGCGTATGGTCTTTTATCCTCTTCTTGGCCCAAAACTGCACCGATTGCTGTGTCTGAGGCGTCAGTTGAAATTTGGAATGGTAAATTCCAATTAGGTCCTCGGAGAACTCGAGCTGTAGATACCAACTTCTTTAATTCTTTGAAGGCTCGATCACATTTCTCTGTCCATAAGAAATCAACATTTCCAGTTAATGCATGTAAAGGTGCAGCAATATGTGAATAATGTTGTATGAATCGTCTATAATACCCAGAAAAACCAAGAAAAATGCGTACCTC